>JAJHJA010001541.1:0-32869 GCA_021202915.1 Heliconius himera | reverse complement strand
TTATTCAATTCACGTCGTCGTCGCTAAATGAGAATATAGACTGCTGACGGCAAATCATTTCATTAAAGGATTCATTGGTCAAAGTAAAATTGGTACGTACGTTAAATTTCGGTTTTGTTTTTCATATCTTTGTAAAGCTAGGTTGGTCAAAATAGTTTTGACATTTTGTAAATAAGCTACGGAATTCTTTTGAAATCCATTTCATTTATATGAAAATAATAAACACACACAGTCTGATGTTGAATATGGTCTCTGTTTTAAATAAACAAGATTAGAGTAACCATGTGAATCAGGTCGCTATTTTATACATAAATTAACAAATTTGAAATGATTACTAGAAATAATTTTAAAGACGTGCGCAACCAGTTATGGCGTCCATCGTGTTATCATCTGTATAGCCATGATTACTAAGATCCTCTAACATGTCATTGGTATGCGGAAAAAATAGTTTGATTTAGAAATAGTGTATGTAAAATTATACCTATCTTTCTAAGCATAACTAATTCAAAAAATTTCTTACATCTACATTAAGTATTTATTTAAAATACTTCAGTTACCATCTTGAAATAAAAATAAGTTGTTGTTTTTCGTATGCGCATCATCAAAATGTTTTTCCTGCTTCACTTCCGGGCAGGTGGAGGGAGCCTTATGTTAAGACACTCCGCTCCTCACTTTCCGCCGAATTCTGAAGACATTGTGTGATTAGTGGTGGAACTCAACGCCGAATCAATTTGTTGGTGGATTTTAATCTTGAAGCCAGAATATCCTAAGATTTAGACACCAAAGATTTAGATATTGAGGAGGATCTTGACAAAAGCGAATTTCATTTCGAATTTCAATAATCACTAAAGTTGGATTCCAGTAAAATTTGTGGAGTAATTTATCACGAGAAGATGCGTTGCAGACGTTTTTATTTATGACACGTCTGTACCGAAGCTAAATCGTAGCTGTGACCAGTGATGCCCAAAGATCAGCGATGCCTCGCTAATACAACCTTTCCGCTTTAATAAACCGGTTGGTCACAAGGGAATCATTCGGTATTATTAAAGCAGGGTACAATTTACAATGTCATTTTCACGCTTGTTTTTAGGCCAGAAATTTATATTCGACATTGTTTTTCTGTCGGCATTTTTTAATTCTAATATATTTGTTGTTCGACAAATCAAAATTTATTACAAAGCAAATGAAACAAGATTTGTGACAAAGACAGTAGAAAATTAATGTTAAAACGCGCCATTTATCGATTTTCACAATTGTAGGCTGGAGAATGTTTTATATTTAGCAAGCCCTTACTGAAACGGATACAATGTAATTATAATCTAAGTGGGTACGAAAATATTAGGTAGTGGTTTTGGATTGATATGATGGTGTCTATAATAATAGCAAATATAAACAATGCAAAGGCTTCATGTTGGTGAAAAAATATATATATGAATATTAGATTTTTTCTTCACTTGTTTCACGCTATAGCAGGGTAGGCAAATGTAACCTAGTGTTAAGACATTCCGCTACCCCCTTGTCGCCAAATGCTGGAGGCATTGCGTGTTGGGTGGCGGAATTCGGACCTTCGTTTTGAATCGACACCAGAGCGAAGAAATTAAAACATGAAATATTTAATTTCTTCGAGTGGAAATCAAACCCATAACCTGTTGCATTTACGGTGTACACGTCTGTGTCCTTGCGCCAAAACTCTCCTATAATAATAATAGATGTTAATTAAATATAGGTAATCTTTATAAGTTGATTTTGTCAATGGCTTGATTAAATTTCTAATTTGCCATTTACCCACCGCCACAAAAAAGATAAATGAGGCATCGCACTCTAATTGTCAACTGGGAAGCTTTTTAATAATGGAAAATTTGATTAAAGATTCCTGGTAAGAAAATATATTTACTTTAGATGTAAAGATTGAAAATTAAAAAATAATATTACTCCCAAACACAGCAGGATAGAGAAAAAAATAAGAAATAACAATTCATTCCTTCCGGACCCGGTGGGATTGAATCCATAACCTTCGCGTTACAGTCATATCCTTGTGACCATGCGCTATGACGGCTGACGATGTTTATTTGTAAATGTTTTTGTATGGATGAGTTTTTTTTAACTAATGTTATTATATTTTTTATTTTTTTATATCTTTGTCATTATATATAGTTTTTATGGCTCCTTCATTAATATACCACCCAGTCATAATAAATTTTTTATACTTCTAAAGCAAAATTTATATTAGGTTTTATAGAAATGAAGTCATAGTAAATCCAAGATTCGTTATAGCACTGTATTTGATTATAATTAGATAATAATTAATTATTAATTATATAATATTAACTATACGTTATAATTAAATTATATAGACGTCTGTCGTGACCCAGGGATATAAGCGTGCGACTGTAATTGCGACAGGTGTGAAGCTATTAATTATATTATGATAGTAGCGTATCTAGTGTTTGTTTTTTAAAAAATGCCCAAATACAAATATTATTCTCAGTAAGAATTTAAAAAAAATCTTCCAGACTTTATATTATTTATGGAGAATTCTAATTTTCACTAGAGCCAGAAAACAAAGAGATTTAATAAAAATAGGGTATTTTGCAGCTACTAATTCCTCAATTAGTAAAAAGGCCACGGCGAGGTGAACGTAAATATGTGAAGAAGGAAAAGTTGGAATGCAAAAATTCAGGATTACATTTTTCAACATCTCTTAGAGCTTCTGTGTATCGTAGAACAACCTTTACTTTATTTTTCAATGTAACTATAATGTATATATTTTATTAACAAGCTTTTATTAGGCTGTAACTAACTAAAAAAATTAAAAAATCAAAAAATCAAATCAGCTTCACGCTGTATCCCGCACACAGCAGGATAGGCAGAAGGAACCTAGTGTTAAGACACCCCGTTCCCCACTTTCTGCCGAATTATGGAGGCATTGCGTGTTGAGTGGCAGAACTCAACGCCGCGCTTAACCTCGACACCAGAGCGAAGAAATGGAAATATAAATTTAAGTAAATATTTAATCTCCTCGAGTGGGGATCGAACCCACAACCAGTCGGTTTTACAGCCACACCTTGTGCCGCTGCGCCACGACTGGCCTCAAACTTGTAACTAACTATTAAAATAAAATGTAAGAAACTGAATTTGAATCACTTGTAATAATTGTGGACTTATTAAAATTGGCAGTTATACTGAGCTTAAGTGATAATGCAATATTATGGTATCAACGAGCTGGTGCGATGATGTAGCCAGGACTTGAATATTGGAACTCTTCAGCGGTTATTAGTAGTAGTTTAGGCTCATACAACTATAACTCCAAACGCATTCTATAGCACTTGTATCACATGGTGTAGGATAGCGTGATTTTTAGTTTTTTTTTAAGTTGTCTTATTTAATATTGTTAACATTTTATTTTTTTTAAAGCATTGCAAGGGTTAGGTAAATTTTTAAAAGATTTTACAATTGCTGTAATTGGAAAGTTTAAATATTACCTACTAAGTTGCTATTTATAAGTTGAAGTTGGAATTGAACCCACATATACCGTTATCTATATTCACTCGTATGTTTAAGGCAACAAGTTTACGATGCTACAGCGCCATAGTTATAATTATATTTTTTTTATGCACCCCAACTTAAATCGAGTTTCCAACAAAAACTAACTACCCACCTACTTGTGGTCTTAAAGAAGTTTTCGTTTATAAAGATAGGGTGTACATGCTCAGGGGGATTCCAAGTTTACCCTTATATAGAAAACTTACAAAAACAATTCAAGCAATATTGTTGAGTGTGCGATAAAGAAGAAAAAAAAGATAAGTGCCCCTACCATTGCGGCACGGTTAGGAAATGTTTAATTATACACCTGGTGATTGCGGGTTCTATAATTATAAATAACCAGTAAAATATAAATAACCATACTGTATAATTATAAAAAGGGAAGGTCCTACTTTTTGAACTCAGTTAAAAATTAAAGTTATTAATATTAGTTTTAAGATCTATCTACACTCTTTTTAATTCATTTTCTAATCTTTACATAATGTATAATTTAGTGTAGAAAATACAAAAAAAAACAAAATAATAGGTTCAGGAATTTTATCTATTTTTTTTATTAACTTACCCCTAACTTGATTTTACATGGCTATATCCTATTCACGAAGGCATGAGATAAAAGGTAATCAAACCAAAAAAGGTTTTTTTTATAGATAGATGGAGCTTAATATAGTATATTAAGTAAAGGAAATACCTATGGATTTATGGATGTAAATAATATTATTGAACGATATCTATAGAACGTATTAGTTAATAATAATTATAATAGAAATAATCAAGTAGAAAAGATAATACACAAGCAAGCTTGCTCTTCAATATGGTCTATTTTTGAAAATATAAACTATACTGGGATTGCTCTGTTATTACTGACAGGTACATTGTTGCCAATAGACCTGATATGGTACTAATAAACCGAGTGACGCGCCGCGTTGATATTATTATCCCACATGATGATCATCTCTTGAAGGCCGAAAAAGAAAAACTATCTAAATATTTGGACTTAGCCCATGAGATTACTGTCATGTCAATGTGACTATCATTGTGCCGATAGTGGTTTCAGTTAACCTCGACCAACATCTTAAGTGGTAATCGCTTATATCATTGGATCAAGAACCGGATGCACAAGGTAGTTTTATAATTATATTTTCAAAATTTAAAATGAAAAGATAAGAATACAAAAATTGTTTTCATAATATTTAAAACCAGGAACATCGTAAAATTAAATTAAAAATGTTTTTATTTTTATTTCATTTTACAGTATCTATATAAATAAAAATTGTAGTACGATAGATATATAAAATTAAGAAAATAATATAAATACATTAAATTATTTTCTTAATTATTAATAATAATGTTTAAGCACTTGACATGTAAAAACACCAAAAGGTAATTCTCAAAGTTGACACGCATTTTAATACTATTAAAATAAACCACTTTAATAAATTATAGAGCAAAGTTACTGCGCACATTTTACATTAAAAAACCATCAACCTGTTGTTAAATTTGTACTGTTGTGATTCCGTAGTTACTTTTGTTGTTGTTATTAAGTTTCTTGTTTTATTAACTGTAGTTGTCTTCTGATTATTTTATTTTTGGTATATTATTTTTTTATATTTTAAAACATGAGTAAACTTGGAAAAATAAGTAGAAATAAAAAAGTTTTTGAAACAGTACTTCTTCGTTTACATTTTGTCTCACGTCAAAATGAATAAGGAATTAATAGAATATTAAAAAAATATTCCTTATCGTTGAGGAATTGGGTCTTTCAGCTCAGTAATTGACAATTCAAATTGACTTGAAGAAGCAAATGTATGATTACTATAAGAAATTATATAAAACACATATTACGTGCCTATAAAATTGGAAGATTTCCCTCGACAAACATAAAATGTAGTTGTGGAATATAGAATTACCTCCTTTTTGAAAAAAAATGGCAAGCACGAGTCGGATTCGCTCAACGAGGGTTTCATATAATTAATGCTTCATAAAAAATATAACAGGTTGTAACACATTTTTTTATTTGGTATCCCATTTGAACTTGCGGCTTTAATACCAAATTGTGCCCCCTTATTATTTCTTAGATTTTTTTCAGATTTTTTCTAAAACCATCAACCGTCAACCGGATTTAACCAACGAGTTTAAATTTTTTTTTTTGCATTTTTTGTGTGCATTTTTTTGCTATATAAACGGTAAAAGTAAAAATATTTTTTATTCAGGAAATCAAGGGAACGTAGTCTTGAGTATATGTTTTAAATTTCAACTCGATATCTCTTAGTGTGCCCGAGCTAAAGGCTCTTGACAGACAAACGGATAATAAAGTCCCCTTTTTCTTTAAGAGGACAGGATAGGCAGAGAGAATCTAGTGTTAAGACATTCCGTTCTCTACTTGAAAAAAGAAGTTATTTAAAAAATTAAAGGGAAAGTATAAAATATTTTTTCGGAATGTACCTTTGTATAAAGTTAGGGTTATATGAAGTACTAGCGGCCCGCCTGCGTCTTCGCCTGCTTTAACTACATGATTATTTATTTAATAAACAGAATTTATTGACAATTATAATGACTTCTCATATAATTTTTTATTACTTTAATCTCTATCTCTATATATTATTATAAAATAAAATAAGAACGCATTTCGTCTCTGACTGGCCTTTTGAAGTCTTCTTCTTCTAAACCACCCAACGGATTTTGATGCGATTTTCACCATTAGCTAGAATATTTCTCAGGGAAGGTTTATATATAGTTTATTATAAGTATATTTCATTGTAATTTGACATAAATATGATAAATGTGTATAAAATCCTACCTGTTCACTTTCACGCATGTGCTGCTTTAATGGTAAGTCCTACATGAAAACAATGTACTAGAGTATTATTCCTCTTAATAAGATTTACAAAAAAGTCAGCGACAGCATATTCGTATCTTCTAAGGATAACATACAGTGAGCATATTTCTGTCTAAAAATAATAATTTGAATATATTTTTTATTGTGAGGGATGTTTGTCCATAATGGTATCAATCCTTATCTTTTTAAATACTTTATTAATTTTTTACGTTAAACGAAGGTAAAATTTGCTCTTTACACTAATTTGAAATTACGAATAGTTTTAGAGAAAAACGTATTTAATTGTTGACACATTACGCCGGCTATAAACCGCAGTTTTAGCGCAAGATTCATTTATTACCTTACTCTCAGCATATAAATAAATAAATTAGTTACGTTGGCCATTTAATGTAGATCAAAACTATCGTTTGACAATGAATCGTTTAATAATATGATTTGCTGTCAGCAGTCTGTTTTCTCATTTAGCGACGACAATGTGAATTGAATAGGATACCGGTGAAATTCGTCTATTTAATGTTTTATTTCTTATGATTATATGTCCGGGCGATTATAATATAATCGCCCGGACTATATTATATTATGGTCACCGTATATATTATAGTCACCGTATATATTATATTATAGCCCGGAATATATTATATTATAGTCACGATGTTGATTAGGTACGTATCCTGAGGAGGCATTGTTTGTTGTGCGTCGCGCTTTGCCTCGATAACAGAGCAAAGAAATGGAAATATACATTTACAAAAATGTTTCATTTCCTAGAGTGGAGATTGAACCCACAGCCAGTCGCGAATCAACTCATTCAAAATCGGAGACTTATTTTAAAAGTAATATAAGTAATAAACCCATTTAGTGGACAATGAGTGCTTCTGTGGAATATCGAAGCTTCGTGGGCAACCAGCCCCGCGAGTGGGGATATTTTTATAAAAGCAGACCAACCTGCGAAATAATTAATTCTGCTACTCTCTCTAGCTCTCTTATAGTTAAGAACTACTTTTAGTAAAATTTATATTTTATTTAAATAAAATGCATATTTTTACAAACAAAATCAATTTGAGATATTTTTACTTGCGTTTACAGTCACACTTTGTGCCTTTGCGCCATGACTAGCCTCATTTAATTGTACTTCTTGTAAGAACGAACGGCTGGTTCCTATATGCAAAATATATAATACTTAATGCGTGTATACAAGTAATTCTGTTTGTGAATTTTATTTAAAACAATTAACTACTTGACTCACACGGCCCAAATGCAATAATTTACTGTCAATGTTTTTAAATATATAATTATATCTCTATCTGTCAATGTTTTTAAATATATAACATAGTTTCAAATATTTACCTTTAAAGTGTTCCTACTAGTTACTAGTAGGAACACTTTAAAGGTAAATATTTGAAACTATGTTAGTTCCAAATATTTACCTTTAAAGTGTTCCTAATATAGCGTTCTTGAGAAAACTTATTTAATATTATAATATGTCCGTCTGATAGGCGGCCGAGCGCCACAAAATGCTGACAAAAGAGACATCGGGTGAACAGCGCCGGTGGGAAAGGAATTTCTTCTATTCCCACACTTATTATTCCATCGTGGAGTAATTAAGTGGTAGGTTAAGTTAGATTAATTTAGGTTTAAACAGATTCCGCTGCGTTTCGCGGACGACTATTGTCCCCGCGTCTCGTGGCCAGTGGCGGTCGAAGAGGAGCACCGTGAGGTTTTAGTGGGTATTCGGATGGCCTACATCTGCCAGTCCGCGAGCCCCACATAACCGAGTTCGAGTCCCCACTCGGGCCGGTATCCGTAACAGGATTTCCTCACGAAAAAAAAAAAAGGTTTAAACAGATTACTGTTTTTCTAACATTGAAAGCAGTAATCTTAGATATAGTTTAGTTTTAAATTTAATTTGTATTTCAATTTAAGGTTTTATTAATATAAATTTTGTATTTAAAAATCGTATTTTCTTAACCCTCCAACTGCAGCCTACGTAACTACTATACTATATTTTATTATGTTATTTTATTATCAGCTTCATTATTCATATCAATTTAAGGTAGGCAACCTTGTATCAAAGACACGTCAAGAGCAAGTTAAATTAGTACGGTGAGCACCTACGCAAAGCCAAGATGTAGTTGGAACATAATAACATTTACTAGCTTTTTAGTTTACCTACCGTGAACAGACTCACAACTTGCCAAAGCTTTATTGCATATATGTGATTTACATGATTAGTGGTCGTACGGAAGTTGCACATTATGCAAAATAGAATCAGCACATAAGCGCAACGACAAGGAATAATAAGGATAAAACTGTTTATATCGGGTTTATAAGTATATTGTATTCGCATTTATTAAATGAGGCAAGTCGTGGCGTAGGGGCAAAATGTGAATCTTAACGCGATAGGTTGTGGGTTCGATTCCCACTAGAGCAGGGGTCTCCAAATTTGAAGCCCTGGGGCCATAATATAACAATAGCCAAAAGCCATAACAAATTTTGGTTTTTCTGCTCACCTATGCAAAGATAGGCTTTTATTGCACTTCAATTACTATTGATTGTGTATTGTGACGCGTAATGACATCTCGAGTGGAGTAGTGATACTAGATACTGTTCTTGGTACTATTTATTTCAGCTACCCACTCACAGATGGCATATTTGGGAATTTACGCATTGGTTCGAGAAAGTTCTGGTTCTGGTTAATTTTCCGATCACTTCTAAATGGCAGTAATTGCATAAGTATAAAAAGGCTAGCGGTGCCATTTCGAGTCGTCCGGCCTGTGATGCTGTCAAGATCAGACCAGGTCAACAGCAATAAAATCCATTCGAAAAAAAAATCATTTAGCGTTAGTTTGCGCGTAAAAGGCGAAGGAAGCGAAATTGCCTATTGTGAAATAAAGTAATAAGAGTATTTTGATTAGACCTATTTTTGTGTGTGCCGATTCAATGGCAACCCGCGGGCCACACTACAGGCTACGTAAGACCACGCCAATAAAAATATTTGAGAGTCAATGAATTCTACACAGCGGCGACTATGCCTCTTCTCACTAAACCCGACAACACAATAGCGGGCGACGACACGGAAAAGAGCGAAATTCCTCGCAGATAGTTTTGAGTTACAATGCTCACCGAGCACTCTGACATGTGACCCGGATCACTTATCGAAAGTGGACTCGGAGTCCATTGTCTACACCGTCATAGAGTGGGCTTCGATGCCCCCAACCTGCGAACCGGTTCACTCCACAGACGTAGACGAGATTAAGTCCACTCTGAAGGATCTTAATCCCAAAAAGGCCCCGGGACCCCCAAAAAATCCCAAACAAAGTCCTAAGCAATCTTCCGACTTAATTCATTTCTTTGTTGGTCCTAATCTTCAACGCTCTTCCAACAGGCTACTCCTTCCCTACCGAGCATAATCATAAGCATTCGCAAACCTAAAAAACCCATCACCTTTCCCTCCAGCTACAGATCTCTATCAGTCTCATTAGCAGCTTAGGGAAAGTATACGAGAGAATTATTCTCAATAGACTAAAATAAATAGTAGAGACAAAACAACTATTCATCATGGCCTAAGATCCCATCGCTTAAAACTGTAGGGATCAGATTTTCTAATGAAACTTATATTTAAGAATGATACATGATAGTAGAACAGATTACACTAGGGTTGCCCAAAAAAATCCTGCCGCAATCACCTTTAATTAATGTTTTTCGTAACTCGTTTTTGGAGAAAATTGCACTCATATGTTTTTTTATGTGAATCGCACATCATTTGAAAGAAAATCGCATAAGGAATTAGAAAAACAATGGTTGCCAGCTCTCAGTCTGCCGCAAGCCCAGGGTTGCCTGGTTTAAAGAGGTCAGTTAATGTTAATATTTGCACTTATGTGTTTTATTAATGAATTATATATCAAATTAAAGCTTATTTTTTTCTCATCACTAAAACACATGGTTGCCTGCAAAATAACTGCCGCAAGCAAAGGTTGCCATCATTTGAAATATTTTATTCCGATTCCGTTTGACTTAGAATAGACAATGAAATACGCGGTTTGCCTTATGTTTTAAAGTAAAATATTATAAAATAGAAGGTCAATCTTAAAATTAATATTTATTCTAGCTGTTCACCTGTTAAGTGATGATTTTAATCATATTAAGTACATACAAAAAACCATTTAAACATGGATTCATCCTTATTTTTCCATTGAAATATTGAATCTATGATATTAAGTCTTTGTTAAATCTGTTTTCTAGATATTAATACTCGTTTAAATCGTTATTTTAAAACGACTAAATTATCATCTATATATATAAAACAAGTACCTGACTGACTGAGGTAAGACGCACGCACAGCCGCTGATGGTAGAAACGTGAAATTTGGACAGATGTTTTTTTTCATAATTTGGACATCCACTAATAAGGGATTTTAAGAAAATTGAACCCTAAAGGGATAAAATAGGGGCTGAAAGTTTGTATGGTTTTTTTTAATCGGCGCCGATTTTTATAATATTTGAAATTCAGACTCCTAAAAATATGTCATTGAATACATGTTTCATGGTTTTTTAGAATTCACCCCGTAAGGGTTCAAATAAGCGAGCGAAGCTGCGCGCGCCCACTTGTATTAAATAAACGTTTACAAATATAGTTCTATTATAAGGTATTAATTACATAATGTTTTCATAATATCATGTAGGTTGAAAATTATTGCAGATATTTTATTTATTAATCAAGAAAATATGAAAAATTACCTCGTTATAAACTCTCAATCTCTCTCTTCGTCCTCAGAGAAAAATATATAATATTAAACATTAAATTTAATTATACTTACGTTTTACATTAGAAAATAATTATAAAATAAAAATTAAATCAGATTCACGCTGTATCCCGCACGCAGCAGGGTAGGCAGAGGGAACCTAGTGTTAAGACACTCCGTTCCCCACTCTCTGCCGAATTCTGGAGGCATTGCGTGTTGAATGGCAGAACTCAACGCCGCGCTTTGCTTCGACACCAGAACGAAGAGATGGAAATATAAATTTAAGTGAATATTTCATCTCCTCGAGTGGGGTTCTTCTTTATATTTTAGTTTTACAACAATGAACTTTTTGTAACACTGTAAATGATAACCGTGCATTGTGTTACTATTTAAGAAAATGTTACTGTATATAAAATTCATTTTTTGGCGAAACAACAACATAATTTTACACTTCATACTCATTATTAAATTCCACACACATTTTCGCACAAAAAACAGATCTTCATTTTTGTCATGTTAATGTTGCTCTGTTATTGCATTTAGAAACAATACATCTACGAAAATAAAATTATTGCATTTTGTTTGCTTTGTATACCGCCGCAAAATGTTTATCTATAGTAAAAAGTAGACAACTATTATTACTATTTGTCGGCTCCTGGTCATAAACCTTAAATAGCGTTTATTATTCGGCATTACTGTAGAAATTTCTTAGAATTTATTTTTGATAAATTAATTTTGTTTATTATAATTCTATCATATATATTTATTTCAATGCAAATTCTTAAAAGTTGCGTGAGAAAAAAAAGATTGCGGCAACCGTTATCAAAAAAAAAACGAAAAAAAAAATCAAACGAGCAGAGGACAAAGAGAGAGAGAGAGTATATTGAAATGTTATTTTCCATATTTTATTAATTAATAAAAAAACATACGCAATAATTGTCGCCCTTCATTATCTTAAGGAAACATGATGTAATTGATACCTTATAATAGATTGATATTTGTAAGCATTTATTTAATTAGATAATTTAGTCGTTTTAAAATGATAATTTAAATTAGTATTAGTATTTAGAAAACAGATTTAGCAAAGACTTAATATCATGGGTTCATTATTTCACTTGAAAAATAAGGATGATTTCATATTTAAATAGTTTTTTGTATGTTCGTAATATGATTATAATCATCATTTAACAGGTAAATAGCTAGAATAAATATTAATTTTAAGATTGACCTTCTATTATATAATATTTTACTTTAAAACATAAGGCAAATCGCGTATTTCATCGTCTATTCTCAGTCAAACGGAATCAGAATAAAATATTTCAAATGATGGCAACCTTTGCTTGCGGCAGCCATTTTCCAGGCAACCATGTGTTTTAGTGATGAGAACAAAATAAGCTTTAATTTGATATGTAATTCATTAAAAAAACACATGAGTGCAAATATTCACATTAAGTAACCTCTTTAAACCAGGCAACCCTGGACTTGCGGCAGACTGAGAGCTGGCAACCATTGTTTTTCCAATTCCTTATGCGATTTTCTTTCAAATGATGTGCGATTGACATAAAAAACATATGAGTGCAATTTTCTCCAAAAACGAGTTACGAAAAACATTAATTAAAGGTGATTGCGGCAGGATTATTTTAGGCAACCCTAGTGCAATCTATTCTGCTATCATATATCATTCTTAAATATAAGTTTCATTAGAAAATCTGATCCCTACAGTTTTAAGCGATGGGATCTCCACCTATCAATAAACAGTTTGATTTTAGATCCCAGTTCGTCGCTCGTCCATACACCAAGTACACCGGCTAACGTCCGTAACAGAATACAATGTCCGTAACTCTATTCGCAGTAACATGGCTACCATCTTTCTAAACATAACCAAAGCCTTCGACAAGGTCTGGCACAACGGCCTGCTCTTAAAACTCCATCATATGACTCTGCCAGCTCTGCCTCTCTCTCTCGTTCACATTATTCGGGATTACCTGTAGAATTGCAGGTTCTGATATAGATTAGAAGGGATATCTGTCTTCATGTCCCTCAAGATATTTATTAGAAAACTCATTGTATGCGTTCTTGAAGGCCCCGCACTGCTATCATTCTTTCTTGCCGTACTATTCTCGCACTACAATTTATCCGCCACGGCGTGGTAGTATAAGTCCCGGCTTCTGATGAAAGAAATAAAATATCATAAATCAGTTAAATTCGTATATAATATGTATTTCATTTTAAAAAATATGGCAACGGAACGTATTTAAATATTATATTAAGTAAAAAATATATATTAAACAGAAATTAGTATCAAATCGAATATAATTCATTAATTCTTAATTATATTTGATTTGAATATACTAAAAATCCAAGATAAAAAATCTATTTACTAAATAATAATTTTAAATATAAATATCAGAACAACTATATAAATTATAAATTAATAAGATGTATGTATGAGCATAATAACAAAATATTACTTCAAACAATCACCCACACTAATCTCTTGCTCAAAATATCATAATATAAATATATAATGTAGACTACATTTCGTCACAAATTACAATTATTTAAATATTATAGTTATATAAATAACACGATTTCTCATTTCAGATATAAAAAATGTATTTTTATTTTTTTCACAAAAATTCTTTGACTTATTTTTTCCAAAAATGTTGTGAAAGCTGAGAGTAATCATTACCTTTGACATTCAATACGAGAGCCAGGCTTGTCTTCATCGTAATAAATCATTAAAAGCATGTAAATAAAATATTTTTGCTTAAAATGTATATATTTTATATAAAAGAAATAATATATAAATGTATATTTATGTATTTATATATAAATGAGTAAATATAAATAATGAAATAAAAAATGGGTGGAGAACGGAGCTACAAATAGCTACGTGGAATGTAAGAGGAGGGATGGAAGAAAAGATGAATGAATTATTAGATGTGATGGATGATAGAAATTTGGATGTCGTTTGTGTGACAGAGACCAAGCGAAAGGGCAATGACACGACCGATTTGCCAGGCAGTCGGATCGCTTTCTGGGCCGGCGTACCAGAGAGCGAGCGGGGCTGTCAAGGTGTAGGTGTGTTATTGTCCTCTCGATTGGTTAGTGCAGCGGTTGAATACAAGGCGATCAACCCGAGACTGCTTTGGGTTCGCTTCAAGCTGGGGTTAACAAGAGTATTCTTGTTAGTGGCGTATGCGCCAGTATCCTCAGCTCTATTAAGCGAACTCGAGGAGTTTTGGGAGAGTGTCAGGGATGTTCTAGGTAGCGTTAGAGGGAATGAAAAATTAATAATATGTGGCGATTTGAACGGATGGGTCGGAACTGCGCGAAGCGGTTACGAGGGAGTGTTAGGTCAGTATGGTGACAAGAGAATAAATGAGGCTGGAAAGCTTATATGGGAAATTTGCAAGGAAAGGAATTTGTTTGTGGCAAACACTATGTTTGACCACAAACAAATTCACATGTATACATGGGAGCGAACGGAAGGGAAAAGTATGATTGATTTATTCCTAGTGGATCAGCGTATTCGAAGACAAGTCATGGACACACGAGTGTTTAGGGGTTCTGATCTGAGAACAGACCACTATCTAGTCGTTGCTAGAATTAGGGGTCTGTTCGCGGGTTGGCGCAGCTACACGAGGTGTCCAGACTTGGAGTCGAATTACCGCATAAGAAGCTGGAAGCTTCAAGATCCACCGACTAGAAAGGAATATCAAGAAAGAGTTTCCAAAAAGCTAGACAGCAGTGAATCTGGAAATGGAAATATTGAAGTATGCTGGCAGAACCTTAGGGATTGTATGAAGGAAGCAGCGATAGAGGTATGTGGTAAAGGTAAAAGGGGCTTTAGCAAAAAGCGTGATGAATGGTGGGATGATGAAGTGCAAGATGCAGTAGAAAGCAAGAAGAAGGCATGGCAGGATTATAAAGCCTCTGGTAAAGATAAAAGTATGAAAGAAATTAAAAAGAAAGAGTATAAGCTGCAAAAGCACCAGACGAAAGTACTGATCAAGATGAAGCGTGAAAAGGCAGAGAATGAAAGAGATGAAAGGTTAACGAACAACTTCAAGGAAAATACGAAGCTTTTCTGGAGAGAAGTAAGTGTTTCTCGAGGTTGCTCGTTAGCCTGTAGAATGAAAGGGGTGCTTTCGAAGGACGGTGAAATTCTAACAGAACAACCACACGTTTTGCAGCGATGGGCGGAATTTTACAAGGAGATGTATGAATGTGATGACGCCTCAGTCTCAAGTAGCAGCGAAACGCTGAGTCTTGATGTAGCTGATGGCGAAATCAGTGTAACAGAAGTTGAGAGTGCAATACGAAGTCTGAAATGTGGTAAGTCAGCGGGAACAGATGGAGTTACTGCCGAGATGATCAAATATGGTGGGCCACGCGTCTTGGACTTGTTCTGGTTTTTGTGCAATTTGTGCTGGAAATCAGGGGAGGTCCCAGACGATTGGCGAGGTGCGGTCATCGTGCCTTTGTATAAAGGCAAAGGTTCACAGATAGACTGCGCAAGCCATAGGGCTATCAGTTTGATTAGCTTAGGTAGTAAAGTTTATGCTAAAGTTTTAGCGAGAAGAATGCAGGAGAGATCTGAAAGGTTGTTGTGGGAGGCCCAAGGGTGGCCTGGAAGAGGGTGTATGGATCAGATCTTTTCCCTCCGCATGATCACGGAAAAATTTTTGGCCGTTAACCAAAAAGTTTTCTGTGCTTTTGTGGACTTGGAAAAGGCGTTTGACAGAGTTGTAAGAGCGAAATTATGGGAGATACTACCCCGGTACAATGTGAGCGGACCCTTGCTGCAGGCTGTAAAGTCTCTTTACAGAGATCACTCAGCCTGCGTGCGAGTAGGAGCTGGCATGTCGCCCTGGTTTGACATCCGATCGGGTGTTAAACAAGGTTGTGCCATGTCAGCTTGGTTGTTCAATTTGTATTTGGATAGCTGTCTCCAAGGAGTGAAACAAAGTGAAATGGGAGTGAAAGTAGGTGACCTGAATGTGAATTGCCTGCTGTACGCAGATGATGCAGTGCTTATTGCATCATCAGAATGCGAGTTGCAGGCATTGGTCACCACTCTGAAAGAAGGGTGTGAATATAATGATCTAAGCCTCAATGTGAATAAGACAAAGGTTCTGATTTTTGAAAGAGATGAAGAAAGGACGGAATGTAAGATCAGTGTAAATAGTAAGATATTAGAACAAGTGAATGAAGTGGTATACTTGGGAAGTATGTTCAGTAGAGATGGAAGATACGAGATGGATGTGGAAAGGCGTATTGCTGCCGGTAACAAGGTTAACGGAGCCTTAGCTGCATTGATGAGACGGCAAAACGTCAGCACAGCTGCGCGTTTGGCCGTACACAATGCAGTTTTGGTACCGACTCTGTTTTACGGCAGCGAAACGTGGGTATTACAGAAGAAGAATGAAAGAAAGATGAATGCTGTGGAGATGCGATCTCTTCGTAGGATATGCGGAGTCAGCTTAGCTGATCGAATCCGCAATGAAGAGGTACACAGAATGGCAGGTACTAGCGAGGATGTCACGGTGAGATGAAGAAGAACGTGCTCAGCTGGTTTGGGCACGTCGAACGAATGAGTGATGAAAGAATGGCAAAAAAGATTTATGATGGAAAAGTGAGCGGTAAGAGAGGTAGGGGGAGACCTCGGTTGACCTTCGAAAACACAGTATCAAAGATACTGGAGGAAGGTCATGTAAAAAGCATGAGGACCCCCCGAAGGGCATGTATGAAGAGGTTGATGACAGTGGACGAGGCGAAAGAGGTATGTAGAGACCGTAGCGTTTGGCGCTCCGTTCTCTCTGACTACCCCGCAAGGGATAAAGCGTGAAGCTAAGTTAAGTTAAGTTAAGTTAAATAAAAAAATATAGATTTATAAAATCATGTTGAAGCTACTTTTTCTTAGTTAGGGTATAAAACTGAAATGATTATTGTATGGGAATTTCATACCTAGGACATGGGTAACGTGGTACAGTTTTACGTCTATAGTTTTGAGGCCTTGTGTTCTATATACTACTCCCTAGTCGAATGGTTCAAGTTACGATTTATTTACGACAAAAATGTATATAAGGAATATGACAATGCTATTCAATTTTGAATCACTTTAAGTATTAAAATTTATTAGAAACTAAGAAAATTTAATAAAAACGATTTCTGTGTGAATTTAACAGATCAAATTTTGTAAACGTCATAATTTTACATACAAATTAAAATTATTATTTTTCAACAAAAAAAACACCTTCAGTTTCAACCGGATCTTATAATCAGAATCTAACCAAACTTCCGAATCGATTTCCGTAAGGAGGAGATTATAAATTCGGGTTATAAATTCGGAAGGTTATAAATATATTTTTTTATGTTTGTTACCTCAGAACTTTTAAACGGGTAAACCGATTTTGATGATTCTTTTTTTATTTGAAAGCTTGTATTTTCCGCAGGGTCCCGTTGTTAGTTAATTTTTGACAATGATATCCATGAGTAAATCACACAAGTCTTAAAATTGAGTGAAGTATGTGCGCGGCAAATGAATGAAATTATCATGTCAACCGATTTCTATTGTTCTTTTTTTATTGGAAAGGATACATTTCAAGGGTAATTTGATGAGAGCTATTGTTATAATTGGTTAGGCCCTAATTATGGGATCGGGTTGAAGTGAATTTTTTATGTAAAATATTGTAATTACCTTATTAAATAACTAGTGGACGCGCGCGGCTTCGCCCGCTCATTAGGAGTGAATTCTAAAAAAACCACGAAACACGTGTTCAATAAAATATTTTTAACAGTCTGAATTTAAATTTTTATAAAAATCGGTGGCAATTTAAAGATTTTTCCATATAAACTTTCAACCCCTTATTTGAACCCTTAGGGGGTGAATTCTTAAAAATCATGAAACACGTATTCAATGAAATATTTTTAAGAGTCTGAATTTCAAATTTTATAAAAATCGGTACAGATTAATTTTTTTTTCCATACAAACTTTCAACCCCTATTTCATCCCTTTAGGGTTAAATTTTTTCAAATTCCCTTCTTAGTGGATGTCCAGAATATGAAAATAAACATCTGCCCAAATTTCACGTTTCTACCATCAGCGGTTACGGCTGTGCGTGCGTCTTACCTCAGTCAGTCAGCACAAGTCCTTTTATATATATATAGATAATGCGCATACTCTTTATCGAATTAATTAAAAAAGAAAATATGATTACTTAAAAATGTTAACAGAATAGTTTATAGACAAAACAAGAAGTATAGTGAGATCAAACAAGAACCTTGTGACTTTTACTGCAGTTTTAGTTAAAAGTGCAAAAAATCACTAAAGATAAATTAAGAAATTCTCTAAAGGCATCGAGTTTCTGAGCTCAACAATTTATCTGATAAAAAATGATTAATGTTTTAAAAGAAAAATGATTTTCATTATAACTGAATGGAGCTTCCGAAAGGAATTCAGATAAAAGTATTTGAAAATTCTACTGTAAGCAGCGTTACAATTGCAAAACATTTAAAAATTGTTTTTTTTTATTATTTCTTTAACTTAAAATTCTTTAGTTCTGTCTTATTTGCAATATAAGAGCTTATTCATGGAAACTCGCTTATTTATTTCTTCGTTTGGGGAACAAATAGATATTTCCAATTCGAGTGGAAAGCTGAAGATGGAAGCTAATACAAAAACACACCAATTTAAATAAGTAATGAGACACGCTTCAAAAGGTATAATTACGAAAATAATAAAATTAGAAGCTTTCTGAATATTATTTACTATGCGCAACGCAAATGCACGTACAACAGTTGATTATTGTAAGCCGCGCTAGTTCAGAGTCAGTAGTTACTCAAGATTCAGTATAGCGGCAGATGTGACAGAAAACAAGAGTAAATAATATACAAAGTTAGATATTGACTAAATGTATTTTATAATTAAATGTATGTATATAATTGAAATATTTAGAATTTCGTTTTATTTTCTAGGCAACTTGGTAGTGATGATGAGAAAATAAAACGAAATTCCAGATATTTACAAACAGTGTTTAATGGAAGTATATTGGCATGTGTAATTGTATTACTTCATGTGTGATGTATGATTATGTATGTGGGTGTATAATAACATTATTTAATGTGCGTTAAAGTGTGTAAACGTGTGACCATATGTGCGGAAATATGTTGTAGTGAATGTATACGAATGTGTGACCTAGTGTGTGTGTGTGTGTGTTTGTGTTGTTGAATGTGTAAATGTACAAATATGCATGTTGATATGTCTGAATATATGAACACATGTCATGTAAAATGTGTTAACATAAATGAATGTGTGCTTACACATGTGCTTTAACAATATATATTTTACTGTGGTTTGTACGCACGTTTATTCTCATGTCGTTGACACCTATCACATCAAAATCACTCTGGGCGTCGAGTTTTACTAATCAAACCACAATGTCTCCATTTTATGTAGAAAGTGGAGAACGGAGTATGTTGACATCAGGTATAGTAGGTTTAGGTTTAGGTTCTTTGATAAGGTATAGTACATACTGTCAGTCGTGATGATGACAGGTACGCCACGCAAATTAAATTGGGGGCGGCTACAAATAGCATTAAAACATTTTAATATATTTAAGCATGGTTATTAATATCAAGCACCACGTATTAATTTATTAAATAAGATAGAAGATTGTTGGTTGGTTGAAGACCGAGATATTAAAATTTATTCAGGCTATAATTTTCCCAAGCAAAATGAAGATAAACTTTGTAACAAAGGCATTTAGATCAAATTAAATTTATATTAAGCTCCTTGTTTGAAGCTTATAAATTAAAAGAAGCACCAATGCACCAATAGAATTTACAAGATATCTAACTGTAAGCTTTACTACACCATAAACTCAAAATAGCGTTATATTTTAGAAGATGATAAGACGTTAACACGTTACAATCGGAATCGATGATTTCACTAAATACAATGTCACGGCACGGTCAATTACTTGTGTGCGTGTGTGTAAACTAAACTTTTTGCCATTTTTACTATTGGAACAGAGATAATAACGTTACAAGAGATCTGGTCTTGATATGGAATGCGCATTTGTCTTAGACGGTTAAAAACATATCGCCTCGATTCTTATAGACATATTTTAATTGTGTATTTTTGACTTAACCGTTACTCTTCAAAATAACTCTAAGAAGTTTAGATCGATCGAGATCTGATTGATTTGATCTGATTAAAAAAAAGATCTATCAGATGACAATAGCTTATGCATCTTAAAATGATAAACAACATTATTCATTTACAATTATCTTTCTTTTATGGTATGGTTGTTCTTAATTATGTCGTTTAAAATTATTCGGCCTGTTGTGGTGCAGAGGCACAAATGTGCGACTATAAACGCGACAGGTTGTGAGTTCGGATCTTACTCGAGGAAATAAAATATTGAATATTTTTATTCCTTCGCTCTGGTAACAAGGCAAAGCGCGGCGTTGAATTCTGTTGCTCAACATGAAATGCCTCAAGAATTTGGCGGCAAGGGGGTACGGAACAGCTGCTATCAACAAGATAAAGCTAGAAAAAAGATTTCATTGTCTGAAGGTCGGTTCGAGAAACAATAAATTTTCCTTCAAGCCCAAGAACAAAAACTTGAAATGATATTCAGGTTTAGGAATTTATTATAATTTGAGCTCGCTCGTATTGTTGTTTGAAATTTATTATTTACATGTTTATTGTTGTATGAGCAGTCATATCTCGGGACCGAGATGGTAAAAACCTTGGTTAGCTTTGAATGAGAGACGTTAAACTTGTATACACTCCCAAGTTAATTCATTCAAAGGGTTGTTTGTGGTCAAAGTACGTTTGTACTTTGACCAATATTCTTTCTTTAGAATAAACCATTGTTTATTTATTAAACTCATTTTGTACCTGTAGTAATAAAATAAAAGAGAAAACCGAAACAAATGTAGACAAACATCCTAATTGTTTGTCAAGTAGAAACTTTATGTTGAATTTTGAACGTTTTAGGAGCAGTTTACAGTCTAGGAAGTATCTAGAAAAGACTAAAATCTTACATCTCTAATAATTTTATAATACTACATTCGATATTGCTTGCTTGTTATTTATATTTTTTTATCTTTACAAATTTACTAATGCGGGAGAAAGAATAAATTAGCCAGTTCTCTTTTATATAAGTATTTCTAAAGTTATATTTTACATATATTTATACATTAGTTAAGTATTTATAAAGAACTTTAAATATATATATTTATGTGAATATATTAAGTAGTTATTTGTCACGCTTCTAAAATAAAATTAAGCATTTCAAGTCTAAATGAATGCAAAAGTGTACAGTATTAGTCCGGGCAGTAGTACTCGCATAAATTGTTATCTGGATGAGAGCCAAAAAATTATCGCATACGATACGAAGTCCCGTGGCAAGCAAAAATTAACGGACAAAGAAGCGCTAGTCAGTAGATTGTTGTAATTGACGCCTTTGTGGCTTAGCCGAGACACGATGACTGATCGGCAGTGACGAGTATATGTAGGTTTAAACCCTGGGTAGGTATGTATGTATCTAAAGGCTAATGTGGCGTTGGTTTCATCACATTGGTATCAATGGTATTTGTTTATTTTTTTATGTATTTTTAGAGTCACGCTGTATCCCCCGCATACATCAGGGTAGGCAGAGGAAAATTAGTGTTGGAGCACTCTGTTTCCCATTTTCCGCGGAATTTTTAAGGCATTTCGTGTCGAGTGGCGAAACTCAATGCTGCGCTTTGCTTCAACATCAGAGCGAAGAAAATTAAAATATTTAACATTTAATTTCCTTGAGTGAAAATCGAACCCACAACCTGTCGCGCTTACAGTCACACTTTTTGCCCGTGCGCCATGTCCACATGAATTTGATTAATGTATTTATTTAGGTACATTTCTATAGACTAATAGAAAATATAATTACCTACCTAGTTTCCCCTAAAACATAAAAATATACTTATTTTCTTCAATAACTCTAACACCGTTAAGAATAAATCATTCATATATAATAAATATATACATACAATTTCCTTAATAAAAACATAAGTATTTTCTGCGATTGAACCTACATATATCGTAATATTTGGATCAGGCGAATACCATTTATTTTTATTAGGGGTCTATATCAGCATACAAATGTCTCCGAAAAGTAATGAGGTGCGCTTGACTAGGGGATGAAAAGTAAACGAAGAAAATCCCTCTATTTTTTGCTAGCTTATTTTAACGACGCATATAATACATATGTCGAAATGCGGTATTTTACTATGAAATAATTAGTAAATTAAATCAAATTAAATCAGCTTCATGCTGTATCTCACACACAGCAGGTTAGGCAAAGGGAACCTAGTGTTAAGACCTCCGTGTTGAGTGGCGGAACTCAACGCCGTGCTTTGCTTCGACACCAAAGCGAAGAAATGAAAAAATAAATGTAAATAAATATTTATTTTCCTCGAGTGGGGTCGAACCCACAACCAGTCACCCCACAACCAATCCCCTTGCGCCACAACTGGCCTCTAATTAGTGATTGATCATAATAGCGAGAGATGCGTCATGGGTTACAGAAGTGTCACCTAATCCTTACAATCCAAGGCCCAGATCACCTTGGATTGTTAAGATTAGGTCCTAAAACGAATAAAAAATTGTGTTAAGCTTTCCATTTTATCAAGCAGGAGAGTGAGAGAGAGTCAAACATGTAAAAAAATACACTCACATGGAAATAATCGAGCACGTCAGACATTCATAGTGTATACACGCTATGTCTTTGTGATAACCAAGAGATATTAATCTGACGAGTAATTAGGGGAGGGTGGAAAAAAGTTATTCGAGCGTGTCAGATATTTAAAGCCAATGTTAAGTGCCAATGTTACTCAAAAAAGTGTCCTATTAAAATGACTGACGATTTGAATGACCACTAATACTTATTTAGAAAACGTATAAAAATTTGAACGCAGCGGTACTCGAACCCGCGCCTCCTGGAAACCGATCAGGTCGGTTTCCAGGAGGCGCGGGTTCGAGTCCCGCTGCGTTCAAGTTTTTATACGTTTTCTAAATAAGTATTTTTCTTTCCTAAGTGTGGAATAACACTTTAAAAATGTTTAAAAATGAATGACCATTGTCGTCGTCCCAAATGATAATCTAAAAATTCCATGGAGCAATATTGCTAATCTCATTATCTGGTTCTGGAAATCCGGTTTTCATGTTTGGTTGTAGTAAAATAATATTAATAGGTACATATTTATCATTTATCAATGAAGAAAATAATAAAAAACATTAAAAATAAACATTTTAATCTTCATCCTCAGTGGTCTTGAAAGTTGATTTTCATTTGGTTAATTCTCGTCATCTTATCCTTTCGTTTTCTGTAAGCGTGGTTATATTTTTTTTATTTATAACATAATTAAATAAAAAAAATATAACCGCGATATATAATTTTTGAAAGAAATGAAGAAAGGACGGAATGCAAAATCAGTGTAAATGTATGAATGAAGTGTGAGGTGTGAAGCTAGTATAGTAGCATCGTATAAACTAAGCTGCTGTAAAAGTTACGTTAGGCAGATGGTAACGTCAAATATAGGGATGATGCGAGAAATAGAGAAAGTGTGAGAACGAAAAAGAGACGCAGAGTAAATACAGTTCTCAGAAGCTATCATCACATCAAGTTTATCCATCTCTACAGACTTCCCAAACAGCCTGTACTTGGTCCACACACAGGCAGAGAAAGCGTTATCTACAAACGATATGAGGAAGGAAATACTTTCTTTTTTTTCAGCCTCACGCTGTATCCCGCACCCACCAGGATAGGTAGAGGGAACCTAGTGTTAAGACATAGCGTGTTAAGTGGCGTAACTCAACGCCGCGCTTTTCCCCTCGACACCAGAGCGAAGAAATGAAAAAATAAATGTAAATAAATATTTCATCTCCTCGAGTGGGGATCGAACCCACAACCAGTCGATTTACAGGCACACTTTGTGGCTTGTTTGTGACTTTGTGACTGGCCTCAGGAAATACTCACCATTAATAAATCTCAGGGATTAATATACGAGTCTGTAGTCATCATGCAAGCAAAATCAATCAAGAGTGCCATATACGACAGCATATCACTTGCGTTGCGAACACCAGGTACAGAAATTAATGCATGTACTACACCGACGCCAAAGAAGATCTTATCGACAAGTTCAGATTTAAAAAAAACATCTCTTAAGTACTTCGAGATTATTTCGAGTTATTTCGAGTTAATATGTTTATCCTTAATTTATTTATTGCCTTTTGGTCTCTATGAGAGATAGCCATCTATAAGTTATAGTCTATTTATTGCCTTGCAGTATTGAGTGAGCAGATAAGTACTCACAGTACTTCGAATTATTAATACATAATAAATAAATAATTTGAATTGTATGTCAAGAATCGGGGGTCCAAGATGGAAGGCTTGCCCGTAGCGACCCCTGCCAGCCCTTACGAGGGCTGCAACGTTCCATCGGCCACGTGCAACTCGCTAGAGCGCACTGATAGGGCGTCCCCCCAAGGCGACGCGCACCAGTGCGTCCCCGCTGGTGTGTCAAGTGGCGACGAGTGCGGCGTTGGGGGTAAGAGGAGGGATGGAAGAAAAGATGAATGAACTATTAGATGTGATGGATGATAGAGATTTGGATGTCGTCTGCGTGACTGAGACCAAGCGGAAGGGCAATAACACTACCGATTTACCGGGCAGACGGGTCGCTTTCTGGGCCGGCGTACCAGAGAGCGAGCGGGGCTGTCAAGGTGTCGGTGTGTTGTTGTCCTCTCGATTGGTTAGTGCAACGGTTGAATACAAGGCGATCAACCCGAGACTGCTTTGGATTCGCTTCAAGCTGGGGATAACAAGAGTATTCTTGTTAGCGGCGTATGCGCCAGTATCCTCAGCTCCATTAGGCGAACTCGAGGAGTTTTGGGAGAGTGTCAGGGATGTTCTAGGTAGCGTTAGAGGGAATGAAAAGTTAATAATATGTGGCGATTTGAACGGATGGGTCGGAACTGCGCGAAGCGGTTACGAGGGAGTGCTAGGTCAGTATGGTGACAAGAGAATAAATGAGGCTGGAAAGCTTATATTGGAAATTTGCAAGGAAAGGAATTTGTTTGTGGCAAACACGAAGTTTGACCACAAACAAATTCACATGTATACATGGGAGCGAGAGGAAGGGAAAAGTATGATTGATTTATTCCTAGTGGATCAGCGTATTCGAAGCCAAGTTATGGACACGCGAGTGTTTAGGGGTCCTGAGCTGGGAACAGACCACTATCTAGTCGTAACTAGAATAAGGGGTCTGTTTACAGGTTGGCGCAACTACACAAGGTGCCCAAACTTGGAGTCGAATTATCGCATAAGAAGCTGGAAGCTTCAAGATCCACCGGTTAGAGAGGAATATCAAGAAAGAGTTTCCAAGAAGCTAGACAGCAGCGGATCTGGAAATGAAAATATTGAAGTATGCTGGCAGAACCTTAGGGATTGCATGAAGGAAGCAGCAATAGAGGTATGTGGTAAAGGGAAAAGAGGCTTTACCAAAAAGCGCGACGAATGGTGGGATGATGAAGTGCAAGATGCTATAGAAAGAAAGAAGAAAGCATGGCAGGATTATAAAGCCTCAGGTAAGGATAAAAGTATGAAAGAAATTAAAAAGAAAGAGTATAAGCTGCAAAAGCACCAAACGAAAGTACTGATAAAGATGAAGCGTGAAAAGGCAGAGAATGAAAGAGACGAAAGGTTAACGAACAACTTCAGAGAAAACACGAAGCTTTTCTGGCGAGAAGTTAGTGTTTCTCGAGGTTGCTCGCTAACCCGTAGAATGAAAGGGGTGCTTTCGAAGGACGGTGAAATTTTAACAGAAGAACTACACGTTTTGCAGCGATGGGCGGAATTTTACAAGGAGATGTATGAATGTGATGACGCCTCAGTCTCAAGTAACAGCGAAACGCTGAGTCTTGATGAAGCTGATGGCGAAATCAGTGTAACAGAAGTTGAGAGTGCAATACGAAGTCTGAAATGTGGTAAGTCAGCGGGAGCAGATGAAGTTACTGCCGAGATGATCAAATATGGTGGGCCACGCGTCTTGGACTTGTTCTGGTTTTTGTGCAATTTGTGCTGGAAATCAGGGGAGGTCCCAGACGATTGGCGAGGTGCGGTCATCGTGCCTTTGTATAAAGGCAAAGGTTCACAGATAGACTGCGCAAGCCATAGGGCTATCAGTTTGATTAGCTTAGGTAGTAAAGTTTATGCCAAAGTTTTAGCGAGAAGAATGCAGGAGAGATCTGAAAGGTTGTTGTGGGAGGCCCAAGGGGGCTTTAGACCTGGAAGAGGGTGTATAGATCAGATCTTTTCCCTCCGCATGATCACGGAAAAATTTTTGGCCGTTAACCAAAAAGTTTTCTGTGCTTTTGTGGACTTGGAAAAGGCGTTTGACAGAGTTGTAAGAGCGGAATTATGGGAGATACTACCCCGGTACAATGTGAGCGGACCCTTGCTGCAGGCTGTAAAGTCTCTTTACAGAGATCACTCAGCCTGCGTGCGAGTAGGAGCTGGCATGTCGCCCTGGTTTGACATCCGATCGGGTGTTAAACAAGGTTGTGCCATGTCAGCTTGGTTGTTCAATTTGTATTTGGATAGCTGTCTCCAAGGAGTGAAACAAAGTGAAATGGGAGTGAAAGTAGGTGACCTGAATGTGAATTGCCTGCTGTACGCAGATGATGCAGTACTTATTGCATCATCAGAATGCGAGTTGCAGGCATTGGTCACCACTCTGAAAGAAGGGTGTGAATATAATGGTCTAAGCCTCAATGCGAATAAGACAAAGGTTCTGATTTTCGAAAGAGATGAAGAAAGGACGGAATGCAAGATCAGTGTAAATAGTAAGATATTAGAACAAGTGAATGAAGTGGTATACTTGGGAAGTATGTTCAGTAGAGATGGAAGATACGAGATGGATGTGGAAAGGCGTATTGCTGCCGGTAACAAGGTTAACGGGGCCTTAGCTGCATTGATGAGACGGCGAAACGTCAGCACAGCTGCGCGTTTGGCCGTACACAATGCAGTTTTGGTACCGACTCTGTTATACGGCAGCGAAACGTGGGTATTACAGAAGAAGAATGAAAGAAAGATGAATGCTGTGGAGATGGGATCTCTTCGTAGGATATGCGGAGTCAGCTTAGCTGATCGAATCCGCAATGAAGAGGTACACAGAATGGCAGGTACTAGCGAGGATGTCACGGTGAGAATGAAGAAGAACGTGCTCAGCTGGTTTGGGCACGTCGAGCGAATGAGTGATGAAAGAATAGCAAAAAAGATTTATGATGGAAAAGTGAGCGGTAAGAGAGGTAGGGGGAGACCTCGGTTGACCTTCGAAAACACAGTATCGAAGATACTGGAGGAAGGTCACGTAAAAAGCATGAGGATCCCCCGAAGGGCATGTATGAAGAGGTTGATGACAGTGGACGAGGCGAAAGAGGTATGTAGAGACCGTAGCGTTTGGCGCTCCGTTCTCTCTGACTACCCCGCAAGGGATAAAGCGTGAAGCTAAGTTAAGTTAAGTTAAGTTAATAATTGTATGTTGTGTTTAACATATCCTAATATATAACCTTCTCCACCTTCTGCTTATTCACATTAAATATTAACATGAATGAAATATTTATGGCGTCGGAGGAGAAAACATAAGTACTCAACAAATAATTAAAAATATCTGGCACCAAACAAAAATATTGAATGCAATAAATATATTCTTTATAATATAAAGTTCTCAAAAGAGTAAGTAACTAATCACAATTATTAAAACGAACAACAACAACAAAATAACTACAGTAATAAAACACCATATGTTATATAATTATTTTATAAAAAAAATAATTCACTCGTATAATATGACATATATTATGTACATAAAAAAAATACAAAGTTTTATGAAAAAATTACGCAACTAACTAAAAAAAAAAACTACATTAACACAGCTATTGAAAGCTAGATAATGAGTTTTTTTACTACAAAAAGTAATTAAAACCGTTCAATATTTGGAAAACCTACCAAACTGAAGTAAGTAGAACTTAAATTAAGTCGATCTACCGCTATTAGGGTCGTTTTGACAAGACCCTATCTGTATAAACTGGCTTCTTACGTTGTTAGCTTAGGACATTCATGGTGTAGCTCTTAATTAGTGAACGGAGGCGGCGATCTTTTGATCGAGCTTATCCTTTACCTGTTTTAACTATATTATTTAAGTTGGTAATATTAATAGGGTTGGTTATTTTAAAAAGTGAATATTTTGTGAATATTTAATAACAATATTTTTTTTTTTAGGCTTATATATATATACTAGAGGGCGCGCGCGGCTTCGCCCGCTTATTAGGAGTGAATTCTAAAAAAATCACGAAACACGTGTTCAATAAAATATTTTTAATAGTCTGAATTTAAATTTTTATAAAAATCGGTGGCAATTTAAAGATTTTTCCATATAAACTTTCAACCCCTTATTTGAACCCTTAGGGGGTGATTTCTTAAAAACCATGAAACACGTATTTAATGAAATATTTTTAAGAGTCTGAATTTCAAATTTTATAAAAACTGGTGCCGATTTAAAAAAAAATCCATACAAACTTTCAACCCCTATTTCATCCCTTTAGGGTTAAAATTTGTCAATATCCTTTCTTAGTGGATGTCCAGAATATGAAAATAAACATTTACCCAAATTTCACGTTTCTACCACCAGCGGTTACGGCTCGGCGTGTGTCTTACCTCAGTCAGTCAGCACAAGTCCTTTTATATATATAGATATGTGTATATATAAATTTGGGGATAAGTCATATATATAATATATGACTTCAAAATCCCCAACCCTAAAAAAAAGATATGTAAAATATATGTTTAAATATATTAGCATTTACAAAAATTTTAACATAAGAACATACGTTACGTTAAAATCTAAAAACAAGCTACTGTAGAAGTCATGTTTACATGAAATACAGCCAATACTACTTACTAGCTACGTACTACGGATCGAATATCGATTCTTTCGACACAAAATAGAGGCTCCAAAAGAGAAATCGATATGTATATTTTAAAAAAAATCTTAACACTTCATTCAAATTTCTTTTCATCAATTCTGATGTTATTTGATATTTAATAAAAATTGCTTAAACATATCTTTTCATTTTTTGTAAAAAATCTATTTACACAGTCTCACAGTCCATTTATGAAAACGAATCAATTTTTACGGTTATTCAGATTGGTGATAAGCTAGCGCCTTAAACATTCATTCGGGCACAGTCGAATCTCTTGGAGTAACTGAATGTTTAATTAAATTTAGACTCAATGGATTCATTAGTGAGATCATCAATTTAGCCTTTACACTAACACCGCAGTGATGGGATTTGACGATAATATCTTGATGTTACTTCCTTAGCAGGCCGTAAAATAAGATTAAAATACGAATATTTCGATATTTTAAGGCGTTTTGATGAGTTTATAATTTATTTAAAAACAGTCAAAAATAAAAATAGTAATAGCTGATCTATAAACGCGTAACTCAATAAAATAAACCAAAAAAAAAAAAACAGAATACCCTACCTGTTTTGTCACATCACATCGGTGTTAACAAGACATAAAGTAGTATGTAAAAGCTTATTTATTTGTGAATAAAAAATAAAAATTAAAGTAACGATACAAGCGAAAACATACAATTAAAAGTCATTTTGCTATATTTTCTCAATTCACCACCCCAAATAAAAATTACTTAACTATTCCACCACACGGCCTCGGGCCAGAAGGCACATCACATGATAGGAAAATTCAATGAAGCGTTTTCGTAATTTCGGTTTTCCGGACTGGCGCGCCGCGTAATCGACCAACCTACGGCGGGTCTACTACACTTATACATGTACATCTTTACCGATCTCGTTAATGCCACCTAAACATCAAAGAATTAGAATACGTGGGCCATAATAGGCAATGGGCTACATTGAATACAACAAGATTGAATTTATCATTTAATTATATAGTATAATAATTGAATTTAAATGATTTCTTATATATAAATATATTATAATCTACCTAATTGTTATATTGCGGCGTTGAGTTCTACCACTTGACACGCTATGCCTCCAGTATTCGGCGGAAAGTGGAAAACGGAGTGTCTTAACACTAGGTGCCCTCTGCCTATCCTGCTAGGTGCGGGATACAGCTGATTTTTGATTTTTTTATTATGTAAATAAACTATGCTAATAAACATGTAAATATATTATTTTATGATAGTGTAAATGGGATGAATAGAAACATTTAAGTTTGATTTTTACAATGTTCCTGGCTTTTAATATGAAAATAATCTTTATTTTTTATTACTATTATTATATATAGTATATAGCATAGTATATAAATTAATCACCAGTCTAGTCGTGGCATAGCGGCACAAAATGTGACTGCAAAATCGACTGGTTGTGGATTTGATCTCCACTCGAGGAAATAAAATATTTATTTACATTTCTCCGCTCTGGTTTCGAGGCAAAGTGCGGCGTTGAGCTCTGCCACTCAATACGCAATTCCTCTAGAATTCGGTGGAAAGTGGGAAACGGAGTGTCTTAACACTAGATGCCTTCTGCCTATTCTGCTAGGTGCATGATACAGCGTGAAGCTGTTTTTTTATTTTTTTTATTATTTAGGCGAATACTAGGCGAAAAAAATATGATTTTACCAATTTCTGTAATATCTATCATTTAAAAGATACTTTTCAAAATTTCTATTTGAAAGTATTATATTGAAAAATTATGCGATATTCTGTTAATATTTATATCTTTTTAAATTAAGTTAATAAAAAAATTAAATATCGCTTTTCAGTTATTACTTAAGAGCAAGTTAATGGTCAAGTGTTATTTTTGCACGTAAGAAAAAAGCACGGAATTGGACATATTCCATGATAGGTATAAAAACCCTAAAACTTACTTTCAAATTTAGATTACTGCAAAATTGAATCGAAGTGCCTGACTCGTTTTATTATTTCATTGTATTTTATATGAACTATTCTGTAATACAAATTTAAAATATAATAACAAACGCAAATAAAAATTCTACTACGTTCAAATGTTTGGGTTATTTAAAAATAAAACAAACTCACACAGAATACATTACGTACTTTTGCTTATTTTTCTGCATACTTCAAAAAAATATTGGAGAAGAGGGTGAATTTGATTGTAATTTTATTGTAACTTTTAACTGATTCTACAAAATTCATATTAAGTGTTTTCTTTCATAACTTCAAATATAATTCTGTTTTAATGAAAAAGTTACTTTGCTCTTTGATGTAAATCAAAAAAGTATTTTGGAATTTCTTTCGGTGGTCTACAATAAAAAGCTAAAATATAAAATATTTGTGTGAATTTTAAATTCAATTATTAGCTATATTTAAAAACGTATATATTTCTTAAAGTTTTTTTTTTCAGCTTCAAGCTCTTTTTCGCAAAGCCACATTGGCGTAGAGAATATAGTATCAAGAAACTATGTTCTTTTTAAATATGTAAATATGTTTTGTTTTAAATATATGAAAAATTAAAAATTAAAAATATGAAAAATACAAGGAAAAATACAACAATACAAGAAATGTAATAAAAGCAATACTAATAAACGTGTAAATATATTATTTTATGACACCGTAAATGGGGTGAATAGAAACATTTTTAGATTTTAAATTTGATTTTTACAATGCTTCTGGCTTTAAATATGAAAATAATATTATTTTTTTATTACTATTATTATTTTATATACTACATAAATTAATCACCAGTCCAGTCGTGGCACAGGGGCACAAAGTGTGACTTACAGAGTATCTTACTACTCCCTTTAGGTTTCCTCTGCCTACCCTGCTTTGTGCGGGATACAGCGTGAAGCTGAATTTCTATAATCTAATGGTATTATAGTACATAAATATTCAAAAATCTCGCTCCCCAACTTAATCAAAAGAACCTAAAATAAAACTTAAAACAGTAATAAAAAGATTAGTGTTTATTTGATCCAATTCAATATCTAATATTCTATTTATTTTTAACATCTTTGTATTACGCTAGTTAAAATACCTAAGAAAAGTCTGTTTTTTTCTAATTTTAGGAAATTAATAACACGTTTTTTTTATCTTTTATATAAGTAATAAACAGACTTTCCAAGGAGATTTTCTAAGAGAATAATAACTGGCTACTGACAGCGAAAGATAAGGCATCCAGTATAATAAGAACAGCGAGTGACGTTCTCTTTATTACGTAATTATTTCTGGCATTGAAAATGTCCTCGAATAAAGATAAATAAGGAAGCACTAGTTATAAAGAAAACCACCCGAGGGAATTAAAACTTAGAGTCATTACTAGATGTGTACTTATACGTAACTTGTACTAATACTGATTTGAAAATCATTAATACATAAAAGTATAAAAAATTTTTATACTTTTTGAATTAATGATTTTCAAATCAGAATTTTACAGAGGCCGGTCGTGGCGCAGCGGCAACGAGGTGTGACTGCAAAACCGACTGGCTGTGGGTTCGATCCCCACTCGACGGAGATGAAATATTTACTTAAATTTATATTTCACATTTCTTCGCTCTGGTATCGAGGTAAGCGCGGCGTTGAGTTCTGCCACTCAACACGCAATGCCTCCAGAATTCGGCAGAAAGTGGGGACGGTGTGTCTTTAACACTATAGGTTCCCTCTGCCTACCCTGCTGTGTGCGGGATACA
>JAJHJA010001540.1:0-15248 GCA_021202915.1 Heliconius himera | reverse complement strand
GGATCCTGGACCTAGTGTTAAAACACTCCGTTCCCATTAAAACACTTCCGTTCTTGTTCGGAGCTAAAACGTAGTATATAAAACATCCCATATTCATTATATAATATGCTCATCCAGTATGAAATGTCTTTAAAATTGATCCGTAGGCGGAAAACATAATGTCCTAAGACTAGATTATGTTTGCCCAGATGCCTAAAAGAGTTAAATATTGATATTAAATAATGATTTTGAATATACCATACCATACTCATGATACAATATATGATTTCAGGTAAAGATACTAGTACCGAACTCAACGGCGGGCATGATCATCGGCAAAGGCGGCAACTACATAAAACAGATCAAGGAACAGAGTGGCAGCTACGTCCAGATATCGCAGAAGGCCAAGGAACTATCACTTCAGGAGAGGTGCATCACCGTTGTCGGTGAGTTAGATTGTATATATAGAAAAGTAAATTGTCAAATTTTGTTTTCTTTGTTGTTTTTAATATTTAAAAGACAATGTGATATATGTATTTTTATAAAACAGAGATCTACTGGTTCCAATTTAAAAGTATTTTTGTGTTAAATAGTCCATTTTTCTTGGAAGAAAGGTTTCTAGGTCTCTTAATATGTGTCATGTATAAAAATGTCTTAGTATTTTCTATTTTACATTCTTTCATTTACATTTTTTACGCACACGTAAAGCAAAAATCAAATCCATGATATTTAAGGCTTTTACAAAAAGAGCTTAAAAAATAATTAAAAGAATAATAAAACATTTATAGCTTGAATCGAATTAAAATATTTTATGTATATATATTCTCCTCTATAGAATACATATATTCTCCTCTATAGAATTTAAATCTATACATATATATCACGTTCAGTTAGCCACGTGCCCACGTGAAATACAGCATCCCGTTGACCTTAAATTTTTAATGAATGTAAAAAAAAACTATTTAGTTAATGTCTCATACACACAGTATATGCAAAAAGCATCTCGTAATAAGCGGAATTGGAACGTGACCCATATAAACGTATTCATATATATTTTCTCGCAATAATTAAAAGAACCGCGAAATGGCTGTATGCGCCACTGCCTCTCTTTATGCTGGCCGTTTTATTTTTATTTTTTTTTATGAAATATATAAAAATGTATGGCGCAATCCATAGACATTAAAGCTTTTGTTAATACCCTGCTTAGACCAGATTGCACTTTGCTGCAGTCGTTACATAAGGAGCTTCCGGATGTCTTCTTGTTGTCTGTAATAGTCAAAGTGTATGTAGTTTAATTTTCTTGTTCGCTTATTTCGTCTTTATATTCTGGTTCCTTTTTTTTAAATAATAAAGTTTTAAGTTGATGCCGTTTTGATGGCATTTGATTACAGTTGCAACTTGAGGGAATCATTTATTTAGTTTGTCTTGTTCTAGTAAAAAGACAAAAGACGGTGATAAACACTTGAAAATTTGGCGGAAAGTGGAGATCAGAGTGTCTCGGACACTGGGTTTTCTCTACCATCTTTGCTATATGCAGGGTACAGTATAAAGCTTAAAGAAAAATATTTTTACTCCCAGATAAACGTTAACTGCACCAAGATGGCAGATATTAAGCACATTTTTTAAATTTTTAGGTAAATAAAGAGTCATACAGCTTTTTGAAAATGAACTTGAAATTTATTGTTACGATTTGTTCGTATTTTTTTCTTAATTCAATTTTTGTTACGACTCGTATATTAAAATATATATTTCATAATAAATACAGTAAAATAAAAATATGTATTAAACCTTTATTCCCTCTTTTTTAAATCTACAAGGTCGCATATGTAGCGCTGCCTAGCACTGTACTACTGTAATAGTAATTAAAAAAGTATAAAAGTATAACCAAGTTAGAGCAAATGCCCGCATCACATCTGCACTACGCTACGCTACGACACGCCAGCCCGACGTTTATCTCGGTAACGAGTGGGAATTAACTGAATAGGTTAAATTTTACCCCAGTTTAACTTACTGGAAAAATGCTTTTTTTTTATTAAATAAATTTTATATAGAATTGTAACAATTGCCGCTGCACCATTCCCTTGGTTAGAGGTTTGGTGGGATTATTTTTTTAAGGCCTTTTGTTTTGTGTTTGTTATTTGGTGATTTTTATTTTATTTTTGTTATCTGTAGCTATTATCTTGCTTATCTTTTCCTTATAGTGTAATTGGAATATCTTTTCAATTTAGTAATTAGTAATTAACTTATCTGCGGTTTCACCAACATGGTCAAATAAAAATTGCCTTGTAAATGACTCAAGCCATATTCTAAGAACTCGAGTATAACCCACAGTAGTTTACATTAAAACGTGATCGATTTATCTAGGAAGACTATATATAACACATCCCACAGCCTTCTTAGATCTTTTGTACATATATAGATATATGAAGATGATGAAAAAAAATAGTTTTTTTTTTCAAAACAAACGAAATAGACTGAGATTAGATTACTTAAGATTTTTTTATCATCTATATAATTTAGAAAATGTTATTGAAAAATAAATTGAAAAAAATAATCATAATTTCTACTCTAAAATTTAAAAAAAAATAGTTTAAAAATAGTTTACTCGTGGTAAAACGTTACAAAGCGATTATACGTTTGATATAGACGTAACAGTGCGCGCCGCAATGGAAACTATCGCAATTAATTGTAGAGTTCCGTGTCATGGACACTTTGAAGGGATGTTGGCCTACTTGTGTTGCCGGGTTGAACTGTTGTTGTTGTTGCCCGTTACGAACACACTTGTTAAAAAAATCAAATCAAATCATCTTCACGCTGTATCCCGCACACACCAGGGTAAGCAGGGGGAACCTAGTGTAAGACATTCCGTTCCCCACTAAACACACTTGTTGTTTTTTTTATAATGTTTTTGTTTAATTGTTTTCCTTTTTATTGTTTACAATAGGAGGTCCTTGATTTGTGTTATTAGTGACGTCTTTTTTTTGCTTAAAAGTAAAAAAAAGACGGTAAACCATCGGAAAATTGTATAAGATTGATTTAGTCTTATATTGTTTTAGAAGCCAGTCGTGGCGCATGGGCACAAGTGCGTAAATGTAAAAGTAACTGGTTGTGGATTCGATCCCCACTCGAGGAACTTAATTTCTTCGCTCTGGTTTCGTGGCAAAACCGTGACGTTGAGTTTCAACACTCAACACGCAATGCCTTCAGAATTCGGCGGAAAATGAGAAACGAAGTGTCTTAACACTAGGTTCCCTCTGAGTTTGATTTAGTCTAACATCGGCGTATATTGTATTTTGATTACAATGTGATTTTTTTTAAATACAAAGTAAAATCGATTAGCTAAACGTACTGAGTACAGAATAACGTGCGAGTACATGGCGTCTACTAAAGTACTCGTTACCTTGAAATGAATATAGCTATTACGAACAATAAATGAACCACTTAAATTATAATAAATAAATCATTTGGACACCTCACATGACTATAAATATGATATACTCCTAGCTCTTAATAAATCTATGTTGTTATAAAATGGTTATTAATAAGTCTAATGTTGTAATTATATTTATACATACTTGGGGCCGGTCCCAGTCGTGGCGCAGAAACATAGGCGTGTATCTGTAAACGCGGCAGGTTATGGGCTCGATTCCCACTCGAGGAAATGGAATATTTAAATTTTCTCGCTCTGGTAACGAAGTAAAAGCACGGTGTTACATCGAAACGATTAATGTGATGTAGTATAACTCAACCTTCCTCAATGAACGGACTATGTAACAAATGTTTTTTTTTTGCTACACGCTGTATTCGGCACATAACAGGATAGGCAGAGGAAACCTGGGAACCTAATGTTAAAACACTTCATTCCTATTAGGAAATTTGTTCCCCACTTTCCGCCAGGAGGCCTCTGATGGAAATGGAACTAACAACTTTTCATACAGACACATTTACCAATATTTTTTTTAGAATTATATAAAGATGTATGGAGAACCTCTACTTTCCTATACATGACTATTTTCCCTACTACAATTATTATTGTTATTGAAATTCCAGGTGAAAAGGAGAACAATAAAAAAGCATGCCTCATGATCTTACAAAAGGTGGTCGACGACCCCCAATCGGGGTCGTGTCCGAACGTGTCGTACGCGGACGTGGCGGGCCCGGTGGCCAACTACAACCCGACGGGGTCCCCCTACGCCGTGCCCACTACCGAGGTGACCGAGGTGACAACTTGAACACGCAACTCAGTTACGCTGAGGCTCTGACTAACATTGGCTTTTAATTATGTTTCAAAATTATTATATTGTGCTATATATTTTTAACCTTCAAATTTATATATAAATTGTTTTTGATACGATTTTTTTTTTATAATAGGAAAATTTAAACATTCTATCTAAAAATATTCTTCTTAATATTTAAAAACTCCAAAATATTCATCAAAATCTGTAAGTTTCACGATAACCTAAATAGTATTTTTAGCACGTTTATTGTTCTAATGGCGTCCATAAATTGCATCGACGAGAGCTATTGACCAAAATATCCACCAAACAAAGCCCTGGCCCTCCGCCAACTATCACATGAAGATGTCATCACTCTGTTGCCCATCAGAGTTTTGATCACGTACGTAATACCCATGTAGCCCCTATTATTGTCAATATTTTAATAATACTCTTATAGTAGTTGACAACGCTGACTCTTTTTTTAAGGGAATAATAGTGATATTTTTCTTATTTGGGTGGGTGAATGCAGGCAGAACCAAGCAAAGATAACGATAAATTTTAAAGCTAAACTTGACGGACGTAGAATAAACAATATACGCAAGACAAGTCTTTGTCTTATAAAATATCTCCTATTTTCCTAATATTTTATTACTCTCCAATCTCTGTTCTGTCAGTAGTTTTCATACTTTTTATATAAAGCGTTTATACTTTTTATTTAAATTATTAAAAACTTTACTTTTTTTTTAAATCTATCTTTCCAAATTATTTTTATTGGCACTAGATTGATATATATACAAAAATCGAATATATTTTAAGTATTTAAATTATAACCAAATAGGAAATTTTCTTATATTTATATCATTAAATAATATTTTAACTTTAAATGAAAGTAAGTTCGTTACGACGTGCGTTAGCTTTTTACAGCTTTTGCCTTGACACGATGATTTGTGATGAAAGTGTTGCAAATTATGACAGCCGCCTTGACACACTGGACGAAACACTGTTTTAAACTGAATATATACAAATGTATTTAAAAGCTTAAATATCTTAATCATTATTTTAAAAATATGGATTTTTGGATAGGGAACCCTAAAAATGATTTATAAATTCACATAAACATTGAGGCCTTTATGGAGCACTGGAATTGCTCGAACGCGATGGCTGTGGGTTCGTTTCCCACTCGGGGCGATAAATTATTTTTATTCCTTCATTTTCTAAAGATGAAGTCCTAAAATATCTCAAATTCGGGTGGAAGAACAACGGTGCGTGTTAACGCTGAGCTATCTCTGCTTAACCCGTTATTTGGTGGATACGAGGTGACGCTGAATTAAATAAATTATAATTACTATCTTTACCCTAAAAATATAACCCCTTACATATATAAGTACAATGCTTTCTAAACCATTCAAAGCATAATATTATTAGATTTTTTAAAAATATTAAATCGTATATATATAATATATACATTATATGATATACAACCGATAGAGCCTCAGCACAAGGTGTATGACACTTGCGGGGACGTGTTTAAGTGGTTGCCACATTTACTATAACATAACCTAACATATATCTATTTAATACTATTAATAGCTTATATTTATTACTATTATTTATTATTATTATATTATATATCTTTATTTTTCTTTCATTTCAGTTTGTTAATTATATGTTGTGTACTTATAAAATATATTGTTGAAATTTCAAAGCCAATGTGTATTATAAGTTCATGAAATTTAATTTTGCTATAAGTAAGGGGCAAATCAATTTAAAAAAATATTAAGCTTATATTTTTGGTATATACAATGAAATGTAAATTTTACTACCATAACTTCGACTTTGAAAAAAGTTTTACCTTTCTTGAAATTTGAACCCACAACCTTCCTAGATCTGCTGCATTTTTATAAAACAAGAAATGTAATGTAACCTATTTAAATAAACAAATCATTAGTGGAGGCCGGTCGTGGCGCAGCGGCACGAGGTGTGACTGTAAAACCGACTGGTTGTGGGTTCGATTCCCACTCGAGGAGATGAAATATTTACTTAAATTTATATTTCCATTTCTTCGCTCTGGTGTCGAGATTTTGCGCGGCGTTGAGTTCTGCCACTCAACACGCAATGCCTCCAGAATTCGCCAGAAAGTGGGGAACGGGAGTGTCTTAACACTAGGTTCCCTCTGCCTACCCTGCTGTGTGCGGGGATACAGCGTGAACCGCTTTCCTCTATAAAACTATTTACTTCTATTTTCCAGAGTCACGCCCTAGTGGGCGGCGGTTCAGTGGCGGGCGTGGGCGGTGTAGGCGGTGTGGGTGGAGTAGGTGGTGTAGGTTCGGTGCTTCTCAACGGGTCCGGCCTCGGAGCCTTATCGCTGTCCCTGTCCCTGGCACCTCCTGGGACTCCGCCACCTTCGCCTCTCACTCAGCACACATTGGATCATATAAAGGTGAGTTAACAATTTTGCATGTATTAGGATGCCCAGAGAGAATCCTATGTTGAAGCCTTAAACTAAAGCCATTATTTTACGTTATTTAGGTAGAGGGTAGAAATAAAATAATTTAACTCTAACGATCTTCAGTGTGATTTGAATACACTACTATCGTACGTAACTGTCACATTGACACTGTATTATTTTGATTCCTTATGGTGTATTATGATTGTGTTTTTGTAAAAAGGAACTATTAAAAATTAAAATGAAATACATACTGCAAACATTTCAGAAGGTATTATTGCCACTAATAAGTAAGTGTAAATCTGGAAACAATTGATTTTCATTTAAAAAAAAATCCCGCTGAGTGTCTTGCGCCGGTTCTTTTCCGGTCTGAGTCAATAACTACAAAAAATTAGTCAATAAAACAAAAAAAATTAAATCTGTGACTTCTTATTTTGAATAAAATTACTTGACTTAGATTTTGATTTACTATGTTAAATCGCGTTAACTAAAGCTATATTTTAATTATATATGTTATTTTCAAACTGTATCTATGTCACGTATATAGCTGGGCAGATAGAGAAAACCTAGAGTTAACACTCTTCGTCCTCCAGTTACCACTCAATTTTCAAGACATTGACTGTTAAGTGGCGGAACTCAACGCCGCACTTTATGTTGTGACCAGAAGTTGTATACTGATCACAAAAACAAACTTGGCGTTCCAGGTAGCACTTCGCCAAGCGGGCTACTCGGAGACGGGCATCTCGGAGATCGGCGCGGCGCTGTCGCTGCTGGTGAAGCACGGCGTGCGGGGGCTGGCGCTGCCCGCGGCGCTGCCGGCGCCGCTGTCCACCGCCTACTTCCCGCTGCCCGCGCAGGACTCGCCGCCGTGTTCGGGCCCCTCGCGCAGGTGCAGCTTGGTGAGTACACTTTACTGTGTTATTTGTGGAGTACATTATATATATTATAAGTACGGTGATACTGTCACTCTCTGTCCCTGTCATTGTCACTACACTATACTATACACTACACTATAGTATATTATGTTTTTATTTCTATTTATTTTCTTACACTACAGACTCACTATATTGTGTTCAATATGTTGTATTTATTATTATTATATACATTAGGTTATTAGGTACTTAGTTTATGTTGAAATGTTTATGTTTATTTAGTTTTTTCTTTGGTGCTACTTGCTTATACGGGGTAGATAGAAAGAGAATCTAATATTAAAAAATCACATATTCCAGACACAGTTAACAATGAGAATTTAATTTTAATATAAACTCTGGTTTTAAATGAAATTTAAGTTGGGTAATATTTATAAATAATATATTCCTACAAAACATCTAACTGAGAAATTACCCTATATCCGTACAATACAAAATAAAGTAGTTTCTTAATGAATAATACTTTAGTCTATATAAAATTTATATCTATAGCTAAGTAGTAACAAAGTATGACGTCAACAATACAAGGTCAGCCTGTTCAATTCTATTCAATTGTAGTCAATAACAATGATTGTGGTTGATAATGGATCTGTTTATATACTATTTTTAAATAGGTGGAGATCCCATCGTTTAAAACTGTAGGGATTAGATTTTCTAATGAAACTTATATTTAAGAATGATACATGATAGTAGAATAGATTACACTAGGGTTGCCCAAAAAAATCCTGCCGCAATCACCTTTAATTAATGTTTTTCGTAACTCGTTTTTGGAGAAAATTGCACTCATATGTTTTTTATGTGAATCGCACATCATTTGAAAGAAAATCGCATAAGGAATTAGAAAAACATTGGTTGCCAGCTCTCAGTCTGCCGCAAGCCCAGGGTTGCCTGGTTTAAAGAGGTCAGTTAATGTTAATATTTGCACTTATGTGTTTTTTTAATGAATTATATATCAAATTAAAGCTTATTTTTTTGTCATCACTAAAACACATGGTTGCCTGGAAAATGGCTGCCGCAAGCAAAGGTTGCCATCATTTGAAATATTTTATTCTGATTCCGTTTGACTGAGAATAGACGATGAAATACGCGATTTGCCTTATGTTTTAAAGTAAAATATTATATAATAGAAGGTCAATCTTAAAATTAATGTTTATTCTAGCTATTTAGCTGTTAAATGATGATTATAATCATATTAAGAACATACAAAAAACTATTTAAATATCAAATCATCCTTATTTTTCAAGTGAAATAATGATAAAGTCTTTGCTAAATCTGTTTTCTAAATACTAATACTAATTTAAATTATAATTTTAAAACGACTAAGTTATCTAATTAAATAAATGCTTACAAATATCAATCTATTATAAGGTATTGATTACATCATGTTTCCTTAAGATAATGAAGGGCGACAATTATTGCGTAAGTGTTTTTATTAATTAAGAAAATATGGAAAATAACATTTCAATATACTCTCTCTCTCTTTGTCCTCTGCTCGTATGATTTTTTCTCTCGTTTCTTTTTTGAAAACGGTTGCCGCAATCTTTTTTTTCTCACGCAACTTTTAAGAATTTGCATTGAAAAAAATATATATAATAGAATTATAATAAACAAAATTAATTTATCAAAAATAAATTCTAAGAAATTTCGACAGTAATGCCGAATAATAAAAGCTATTTAAGGTTTATGACCAGGAGTCGGCAAATATCAATTAGTTGTCTACTTTTTACTATAGATAAACATTTTGCGGCGGTATACAAAGCAAACAAAATGCAATAATTTCATTTTCGTAGATGTATTGTTTTTAAATGCAATAACAGTGCAGATGGCCAAATGAGATGTTTTTGAACATATTACTTAGTTACTTACCTTTCGTTTTGGAGTGAAGACGTTTTTAGTTAACATGACAAAAATGAAGATCTGTTTTTTGTGCGAAAATGTGTGTGGAAGTTAATAATGAGTCTGAAGTGTAAAATTATGTTGTTGTTTAGCCAAAAAATGAATTTTATATACAGTAACATTTTCTTAAATATTAACACAATGCACGGTTATCACTTACAGTGTTACAAAAAGTTCATTGTTGTAAAACAAAAATATAAAGAAGAACCCCACTCGAGGAGATGAAATATTCACTAAATTATATATTTCCATCTTTCTTCTGGTGTCGAAGCAAAGCGCGGCGTTGAGTTCTGCTATTCAACATACAATGCCTCAAGAATTCGGCAGAGAGTGGGGAACGGAGTGTCTTAACACTAGGTTGCCTCTGCCTACCCTGCTGCGTGCGGGATACAGCGTGAATCTGATTTGATTTTTTTTTTTCAATTATTTTCTAATGCAAAACGTAAGTATAATTAATGTTTGATAAGTATAATTAAATTTAATGTTTAATATTATATATTTTTCTCTGAGGACGAAGAGAGAGATTGAGAGTTTATAACGAGGTAATTTTCCATATTTTCTTGATTAATAAATAAAATATCTGCAGTAATTGTCAACCTACATTATATTATGAAAACATTATGTTATTAATACCTTATAATAGAACGATATTTTTAAACGTTTATTTAATACTAGTGGGCGCGCGCAGCTTCGCCCGCTTATTTGGACCCTTACGGAGTGAATTCTAAAAAACCATGAAACATGTGTTCAATGAAATATTTTTAGGAGTCTGAATTTCAAATATTATAAAAATCGGTGCCGATTAAAAAAAACCCATACAAACTTTCAGCCCCTATTTTATCCCTTTAGGGTTTAATTTTCTTAAAATCCCTTATTAGTGGATGTCCAGATTACGAAAAAAAACATCTGTCCAAATTTCACGTTTCTACCATCAGCGGCTGTGCGTGCGTCTTACCTCAGTCAGTCAGGTACTTGTTTTATATATATAGATGATAATTTAGTCGTTTTAAAATAACGATTTAAACGAGTATTAATATCTGGAAAACAGATTTAACAAAGACTTAATATCATAGATTCATTATTTCAATGGAAAAATAAGGATGTTTTCATGTTTAAATAGTTTTTTGTATGTACTTAATATGATGAAAATCATCATTTAACAGGTGAACAGCTAGAATAAATATTAATTTTAAGATTGACCTTCTATTTTATAATATTTTACTTTAAAACATAAGGCAAACCGCGTATTTCATCGTCTATTCTAAGTCAAACGGTATAAAATATTTCAAATGATGGCAACCTTTGCTTGCGGCAGTTATTTTGCAGGCAACCATGTGTTTTAGTGATGAGAAAAAAATAAGCTTTAATTTGATATATAATTCATTAAAAAAGCACATGAGTGCAAATGTTCACATTAAGTAACCTCTTTAAACCAGGCAACCCTGGACTTGCGGCAGACTGAGAGCTGGCAACCATTGTTTTTCCAATTCCTTATGCGATTTTCTTTCAAATGATGTGCGATTCACATAAAAAACATATGAGTGCAATTTTCTCCAAAAACGAGTTACGAAAAACATTAATTAAAGGTGATTGCGGCAGGATTTTTTTGGGCAACCCTAGTGTAATCTATTCTACTATCATGTATCATTCTTAAATATAAGTTTCATTAGAAAATCTAATCCCTACAGTTTTAAACGATGGGATCTTAGGCCAAAAGGTTCGGTTGCTTCGTAGACGCATTGTTCAAGTGTGTGCAAGTTCAAATCTAATTAGGTTAAAATTTATGAATTTATTACAGTAGAAACCGGATTAAAAGTATTTAAATAAGGTTTGAAAAAGTATTGAGCTTTGAGATCATGAAATATACTTTTTTAATATTATTTTTATATATACTTTTGTTTCTTAGTTTTTGTAAATTTGTCTTTTAATCAAATATGCATATGAACGAAACCAAATGGACCCAAGTTGGTAATATTTTAGTTAATACTAAAGCCATATAATTATTTTCTGAATTAAATTTTAGTGAGATAGTCATATTGATTAATTAATGTATGTACGATAATATGATTTCACAAGTTACTCCCACACACAGTAGAGTAGGCAGAGGAAACATGGGAACCTAGTGTTTAGCACTCCATTCCCATAAAGACACTCCCTTTCTCCACTTTTCGCCGAATTCTAGAGACATTACTTATAAAAGTTATTTAGACAAGTACACACTATACACAAATACTCTTGCAACATATTTCCCATTGATTTTTTTTTAAGTTATTATGAAAAATATATTTTATATTTAGTGAAACGCTGAACCGATTTTGATGTTAATGTTAATTATAAATTAGTATTTTTTTTTTAATTAATTAAAAATGGCTCAATCATAATTTCATATATTATTTTAATGTGTGTTTTCTTCATTTAGGTATTTTATATAAATAACCATATTTTTTTTCGTATATGTGTACACTTTACTGCATGCCCATTTACTGTATTGCTGATATAAATATATAACACTTATTGGCTTATTAATTTAGTTTTTCTATTTAAATTGAATCAAAATTTCCGCTTTTTTTCATATCATTTGTCGGCAATACATATTATTTGAGCAGTGATTGTATTGCGTTACTTTCCTTTTAGCCTTAGATGATTTATTATCTATATTATTTATAAATATATTCATCATGTTGGATTTGAACCTGCAACTAACGACAGGTCACAGTAACTCGTTTATTTATTTTAGTTTCTTAAAGAACTTATATATATCTTGAACTGTGCGACAATTACTTGATGTACATAAATTGGGTAAATTACAATTTTTTTTGTATTCTATCGAAAAATAAATAATTTTGCTATTTTAAATTTCAAATGTATGTTTACATTTTTAGTTCCATTTCATTGTCATTTTACTTTATTTTTCATAGTTCTACTTTGCTACCGCTTATCTGTCACGTATGAATCTAATGCTAAAGGACTGTAGTGTTACACCTCGTGTAAATACAATATTAGATCACTGCTCACTTGTGGAAGAAACAATTTTAAATCAATAAATAAAAAAATAATTTTGTAGTTTTCATTTCAATTTACCGAAACAATATTAAAATATCTATTATTTTTTTTATTATTAAGGTGATAAGACCATTTTTCATATTTTTTTAATAATTTCTATTTTATAAGTAAAGTTGTTTCTTTCAATATTCATTAATTGACATAATTCTTCGACCGCACCACAGCGCTGCCGATATCTTTGCAATCTGCATAAGTATCAAAATTTCTCATTTATTATTATATTCATTGACTATAGTGGGTCATGCTGGTGTACGTCGTGCGTTCAGTTGCCACTCCTAAGTAACAGATAATTGGCTTTTAACTGACTCTCATCCACATACAAAGTTAGATCTTTTCCGTGTACTTACCGTAGAATAACAAAAAATTTTACATACTATCTATCTATAGTAGACTAGCCAGCTTAGTTGTCAAAGAAATTTGGTTGCCATTTTTATTACAATTTTTTAAGCACTTTTTTAATATTGTGTATGGAGGTTTTTTTTTGTATATTTTAAACGCAACACAATCTGTCCAGTTTTTTGTCTAAATTGAATTTGGTATCATATAAGGCGAGTGCGGGGGCTGCGTGCATTAGCATCACCCGGGGGTCGCGTGATTGGCTTGCTAATTGTATCTGGGATTCGAACTTGTCACTTGCTGAACGCTACCACCGGGCACTGCCGGCCGCCCCCGAGGTGGCGGGTGGTGTCCGCGGAGGGCTAGGGGTTAGGGGGGCTAGGGGGCGCTGTGGGGGGGTCGCGGCACTAACGCTGGTCGTGTCGCGACAGCGCGAAACGTTCTAATGTAAGCTCGAGCGCGGCGGCGGGGAGTGGGGGGCGGGGGAGGTCCGGGGGGGGGGGAGGGGTGCCGGCCTCGCTCGCATCAGTGACGCGTCCGCAGGCGGCGCGCGCGGGGGCTCGTTAGAGCGTTTCGCGGAGGTTGCATTCGAGGCGCTTCGCCCCCCAGCCGTGGCGCCCATCTCGCTGTCGGGAGGCGTGGGCGGCGTGCCCGCCTTCCCCTCCGCCAGCCTGCTGCCGCTGTCCAAGAGCCCCACGCCGGCGGACGTGGGCGCCAAGGACTCCAAGAATGTGGAGATAGCTGAAGTCATCGTTGGAGCTATATTGGGTGGGTATTGCACATTGTTTTTCTATTGTTTTATTCTGTAGATACTTGCTCTGGTAACCCACACCTTTATGTTCTGCCATTCAACACATGGAGAGAAAAAAATATCTTCACACTAGATTCCCTCTACCTACCGCATAAACCCGAATGCAGGATAGATACAGTGTTAAACTAACAATTTAGTATGATAGCAAATTTGATGATTCATTTGTTTGTGCCATGAAATATATTCAATTTATAGTACGGTCTAGAAGTCGTGGCCACCTCGAGGTTAGGCTGTAGATGTCTCGCCAGATTTGGCTTTAGGATTCTCACTTTCGATTTTTTTGTTCCCGAGTGAACAATGTGCAAAAGTTCAGAAAACCTGACTTCAAGGCTGCTATGACTATGACCGTACTATACTGAGCTCCAAACTTGGTTGCGTTATTGTAATCTATATATATAAAAGGACTTGTGCTGACTGACTTAGGTAAGATGCACGCAGAGCCGTAACCGCTGATGGTAGAAACGTGAAATTTGGGCAGATGTTTATTTTCATAATCTGGACATCCACTAAGAAAGGATTTTGAAAAATTCTAACCCTAAAGGGATGAAATAGCGGTTGAAAGTTTGTATGGATTTTTTTTTAAATCGGCACCGATTTTTATGAAATTTGAAATTCAGACTCTTAAAAACATTTCATTGAATACGTATTTCATGGTTTTTTAGAATTCACCCCCTAAGGGTGCAAATAAGGGATTGAAAGTTCTTAAAAATATTTCATTGAACACGTGTTTCATGGTTTTTAAGAATTCACTCCTAATAAGCGGGCGAAGCCGCGCGCGCCCTCTAGTGCAATATAAAAGTCAACTACTTTTGCTTACCAATTATGTTAAAATTAAGTAGCTTTTTATGGTATAAGCTAAAATATGTCTCGAAAATAGACGATGCGCGAAAGACAGAATGTTTTAACACTAAGCTCCCTCTGCCTACTATATTTGGGAAAAAGCGTGAAACTACTATTTTATGAAAATGAAAATCGTCTTTAATCGTGGTAAATAAGGATGTTTCTTTGCCGTTCCAGGCCCCGGCGGCCGCAGCCTAGTGGAGATCCAGCAGATGTCGGGCGCCAACATCCAGATCTCCAAGAAGGGCACGTTCGCGCCCGGCACGCGCAACCGCATCGTCACCATCAGCGGCACGCAGACCGCCATCAGCAACGCGCAGTACCTCATCGAGCAGAAGATACAGGAGGAGGAGCTCAAGCGCACGCGCCACAACGCCATCTCCGGCCTCATGCAGTAGCCGCCCCCGGCCCCTCTAGTCACCCCGGACCCGGGCCATTTCCTACACCACGGACGGTTTTATTTTTTTTATTTCTTCTATTCTATTATAATAATTATTATTATTGCAATTGCTGTAGTATCTATATTCATCCGATGTTGATGTTGATTTTCATTGTAAATGTTACCATTGATAAGTTATTGTTAGCGTATTTACTTAGTGTTAAATTTGAATTTATATGTATATTGTATTGTATTGTATTGAAGGCGTTGTCGTATCGTCGTCGAGGCGAGCCGGATGTTTTACCAAAGTGGGTGTTTAGTTTGTTTCCCTCGTCCCTCTCGTCCCTCTCGT
>JAJHJA010001539.1:0-23343 GCA_021202915.1 Heliconius himera | reverse complement strand
TCTATCAGACGACGACGTGACAAACATATGGTTTAAAAATATATTATATTTTCTGATTTTACTAACTTAGCAAAGGGGCAAATAACTACGCAGCACTCGTAATTTAGCCCTGTGAATATGTGATATCATTGTTTTAGAATACACACACACTGTTGTTTTTTTAATGAATAATAATTGTCAATTATTTCAAAAATTGAGGCCAATCGTGGCGCAGAGGCACAAAGTGTGACTTTAAACGCGACAGGTTGTGGGTTCTCCCACTTGAGGAAACGAAATTTTAAAATTTTAATTTTTTTGCTCTGGTGTTGAGCAAAGCGCGGCGTCGATTTCAGCCATTCAACACACAATGCCTCCAGAATTCTGCGGAAAATGGAGAATGGAATGTCTTAACATTAGGTTCCCTCTGTCTACCCTGCCTTGTGCGGGATAAAACGTGACGCTAAAAAAAATATAATTCAATAATTTCTTAATTAAAATCCATTTTGGATTTTCATGAATTGAATTCCTGAACGAGGGCATTTGAAATATAATTTTACTAGTTTGTAAAATTGGAATGTAGGTTCACAAATAAATGATTTCATTCAAGTTTCACTACCTAAATTGGGCAAAATTAATGGCTTTTGTTATCTAATTTGGGGAACTCATATAAGACACAGGGTTTTAATCCGTGCGCGCGCTAAGCCTTCAGTAATACTTATTTTTTAGGTAATATTTTATTATATAAAAATATGCAAAACAAAAAAAAATATATTATATATTGACTTTATTATTAAGAAACTATTGTGTTTTACAGCAATTATTCATTTAGAAAAAAATAACATTTTTACGTAAAAGAAAAGGTTCTGTAAAATTTTAATAGAAGTAAATATATGTTACAAATTTTAGGAAGCAATTAGAATTTTATTACGAGGCATTTGACGCCTTATAAAAAGCTTGTCTGAATACTTAAGCTTTAATATCTTTTAGAATTTGACTAGAAATGTTGTTATTAAACATTTTGTATTATAAGCACTTACCTCTATTAAACATGTTGATAATGTTCTAAATTAATTTTTTTAATTAATGTTGCCTAAAATTGAAAATTTATTGGATATTCACAAAGAATTTCATTATAAACGGCTTTCTGTGCTAGACATATCTTATTATATTTCTTATATAGGATCTCAACAATTGCAAATTAGTTTATATATGTAGTGTTTTTTTATTCTTTATATTTTATATGATAATTATTAATTTATTTATAAAAAACTATAAAAAAACCAAGCATTTTGAAATGCAATGTATTAGTATTTGTACATATATTAAGAAAATTAGCCGAACAAAACATTAACTTAATGATAAACGTTGTTTTGGCTACGAGTGGAGCGAAGTAGTCGTGTTTGACTGTTATAAATAGGGCGATTTATGTGTGTTCGTGAAACGTCAAATAATATTGAGACATAACTGCTACGGAAAAGTTTATTTTCTTCATGTAGTTTTTTTGACTAACCATACATACATGTTTTGTGTGTGTGTGATACTAAAAGCTGACACTAAACGATTTGAAAATTAGGTAGGTACTTATATTTGTTAATAAAGATTTTACTAGTTTTTTCTTCCTGAAATGTAGAGGCCAGTCGTGGTGCAGCGGCACAAAATGTGACTGTAAAACCGACTGGTTGTGGGTTCGATCCCCACTCGAGGAGATGAAATATTTACTTAAATTTATATTTCCATTTCTTCGCTCTGGTGTCGAGGCAAACCGCGGCGTTGAGTTCTGCCACTCACCACGCAATGCTCCAGAATCCGGCAGAAAGTGGGGAATGAAGTTTCTTAACACTAGGTTCCCTCTGCCTACCCTGCTGTGTGCGAGATACAGCGTGAAGCTGATTTATTTATTTTTATTCTTCCTGAAATGTATATAACAGTATTGTAAATATTTAAAGCATTAACACATTTATTACGTTTTGTAAGTTTTTAAATTTTCTGGGACACCTATCCTAATATAAAACATCTTAGGTCATCCAATTTAAAGTTTTACGACCAAGTGTGGTCTGGTGTAAAATATTGGTATAGCTGGTATCTGATAATGTATTATTGAAAGAAAACTAATTTTTATTCCTTTAACTATTTTTTTTATAAATAAATTATAAAATTATAAAAAGATTTAAGACATAAATTTTAAGCTTATTTAGTGTTTATTTAAATACATTACATTAATAAAATCCCCTTATTTTATTAAAATTCATGCATATTACTAAAATAAGGGGAAATAGGAAGGGATTGCAACACGTCATGATGATAATAAAGACACGGTATACAAAAGGCATTATGGCTTCTTCTCCAGATAACCTGTAGGTCTTGCATACCTTTTTAACATGTATGCAGCCAATTTTCTTCTTCTCATTGTGTATGATAGCAATCGACGGCTAATCTTAATCTATTTATTAAGCATAAAAAAATATTTGGTGCTTTCCTAACAAACGTAAGGGCTTCCATTTATTCTAAAAGTAATTGTTCAGGACTGAGATGAAAGTTGTGAAAATTAATAGAGCTTTATTATTAAATATTTATTTTATTAACAAGTTATTAACTAGTCTGGAATTAAGTAGATTGTCTCCAAGTTATTGTTACAACCCGAAAATTCATTTATTCGCAATACTTCTTTGAAGTTTATAAATATTATTCTTCAATAAGAGCATCTCTTACCTTTAAGTATATTTCTTTTTCTTTATTTAAGTATACATATAATATATATATGTATATATTATATGTATACTTAAATAATATGTATATATTATTACTATTTATTATTATTTTTAATTATTATTTTTGGTACTGATAAAAGTTAGGAAAGCAGGCAAGCAGAGTTATTTTTATGTATACTCGTATAATGTATTGAATGCATATAAAAATACAATATTACATTTTGTTGCGTAATTCATATGTGATGTGATGATTTTTCTTTAAAAAAGAAGAAGAGGGCGTAATAATTATGGTTATATATATATTATATACAATTATTTTCATACGTATATAATAAAAATGAGGCCAGTCGTGGCGCAGGGGTACAAGTGTGTGACTGTAAACGCTACTTATTGTGAGTTCGATCCCCATTCTAGAAAATGAAATATAATAATATTTTCATTTCTTTGCTCTGGTGCCGGGGCAAATGGCGCTGTTAAGTTCCGCCACTCAACACGCAATGCCATCAGAATTTGGAGGAAAATGGCGAACGGAGAATCACAATACTAGGTTCCCTCTGCCTACCCTGTTGTGTGTGAGACAGCGTGAAGCTGAAAAAATATAAAATAAACTATTAATCTGCATGATAATGTCATGGTACCATGACTTCCAGTTTCCATCACGTTTCATCTCTTTTATTTTTGTATACCATGTCACGATGTTATCATGTGTTTCTTACACACGTTAGTTCAGCTTCGCTTCTTCTTGATATTCATTTAGGGGAAATAAAATAACATAATCGATAATTCAATATATTATTTCATATGAAATTGTTCGCCTTTAGAAACATCGCCCTGACGTCTATTGTAATATAAATAAGGCTGTTATTATTTTAATAGCTTGTCATTCACATTGACATGATTGTAATTGTTCACTAGTAATAAATAGTGTTTTTTGTGTTCACTAGTAATATATTTTTACTAAATCTTATATTATTTGAGTGGATTTAAATTTTATTTTTATAAATATACAGTGTATGTTTATTTTCATTATCTTTAATTTGAAATTATTAACATTGTACAATTATTTTTTTCAAATTATTAAAAAAAATTGTATAATATTGTTGTTAATCGATTATAATACACGAAAGCGTATCCAGGCATATTGCCGAATATATAATATGCCGTATATGCCATATTTATAATATACCAGTTATATTTCCTTAATGTTTTCCAATACTTTAATACATATTTAATAAATAGCGGAAAATTGTAAAATTCACCCTACAGAGATCCAAACAATGTAAATAAATTGTAATAAGAGTATAAAAAACGTAGTTTGATGAGAACGTATGAATTAGTAGGTCAGAGCGCTTGGGCGGTTTCCAAGAGTCTATTCCGCCCCTCCATAATACCCCCAAAACCATCATCAATAACCCAGAAAATAAAGAACCCAGGCTCTTTTCCACCAATTTTACTGGTGTCTACTGTAGATACAACATCATCATATTTATTTTTTTCACTTTTCAGACAGCAATTCATTTAGCACGTTTGTGTGTTGTTAACGGTCCTAAAGTAACATTATTTTCATCTATATTTGTATTTTCCTTGTGCTAAGTCTTAAGTTTCTTTTAGTTTTTAAAATTACCAGTTATTAATTAATATATGCAAATTAAATAAAAATAGTCAAGTATTGTATCATATGGCAAAATTATTGAAACTAGCATCCAGCACTAGAAATCCCCTTAACGTTGAAAGGGGTCGAGGTCCCCCTTTCAACGTTAAGGGGATTTCTAGTGCTGGATGCTAGTTTCAATAATTTTGCCATATGATACAATACTTGACTATTTTTATTTAATTTATTATACTTGTGCTAAGTCTTAAGTTTATTTATTTATTTATTATACTTGTGCTAAGTCTTAATGTTTAGTATTTTCCTTGTGCTAAGTCTTAAGTTTCTAAAGAAACTTAAGACTTAGCACAAGGAAAATACAAATATAGATGAAAATAATGTTACTTTAGGACCGTTAACAACACACAAACGTGCTAAATGAATTGCTGTCTGAAAAGTGAAAAAAATAAATATGATGATGTTGTATCTACAGTAGACACCAGTAAAATTGGTGGAAAAGAGCCTGGGTTCTTTATTTTCTGGGTTATTGATGATGGTTTTGGGGGTATTATGGAGGGGCGGAATAGACTCTTGGAAACCGCCCAAGCGCTCTGACCTACTAATTCATACGTTCTCATCAAACTACGTTTTTTATACTCTTATTACAATTTATTTACATTGTTTGGATCTCTGTAGGGTGAATTTTACAATTTTCCGCTATTTATTAAATATGTATTAAAGTATTGGAAAACATTAAGGAAATATAACTGGTATATTATAAATATGGCATATACGGCATATTATATATTCGGCAATATGCCTGGATACGCTTTCGTGTATTATAATCGATTAACAACAATATTATACAATTTTTTTTTATAATTTGAAAAAAATAATTGTACAATGTTAATAATTTCAAATTAAAGATAATGAAAATAAACATACACTGTATATTTATAAAAATAAAATTTAAATCCACTCAAATAATATAAGATTTAGTAAAAATATATTACTAGTGAACACAAAAAACACTATTTATTACTAGTGAACAATTACAATCATGTCAATGTGAATGACAAGCTATTAAAATAATAACAGCCTTATTTATATTACAATAGACGTCAGGGCGATGTTTCTAAAGGCGAACAATTTCATATGAAATAATATATTGAATTATCGATTATGTTATTTTATTTCCCCTAAATGAATATCAAGAAGAAGCGAAGCTGAACTAACGTGTGTAAGAAACACATGATAACATCGTGACATGGTATACAAAAATAAAAGAGATGAAACGTGATGGAAACTGGAAGTCATGGTACCATGACATTATCATGCAGATTAATAGTTTATTTTATATTTTTTCAGCTTCACGCTGTCTCACACACAACAGGGTAGGCAGAGGGAACCTAGTATTGTGATTCTCCGTTCGCCATTTTCCTCCAAATTCTGATGGCATTGCGTGTTGAGTGGCGGAACTTAACAGCGCCATTTGCCCCGGCACCAGAGCAAAGAAATGAAAATATTATTATATTTCATTTTCTAGAATGGGGATCGAACTCACAATAAGTAGCGTTTACAGTCACACACTTGTACCCCTGCGCCACGACTGGCCTCATTTTTATTATATACGTATGAAAATAATTGTATATAATATATATATAACCATAATTATTACGCCCTCTTCTTCTTTTTTAAAGAAAAATCATCACATCACATATGAATTACGCAACAAAATGTAATATTGTATTTTTATATGCATTCAATACATTATACGAGTATACATAAAAATAACTCTGCTTGCCTGCTTTCCTAACTTTTATCAGTACCAAAAATAATAATTAAAAATAATAATAAATAGTAATAATATATACATATTATTTAAGTATACATATAATATATACATATATATATTATATGTATACTTAAATAAAGAAAAAGAAATATACTTAAAGGTAAGAGATGCTCTTATTGAAGAATAATATTTATAAACTTCAAAGAAGTATTGCGAATAAATGAATTTTCGGGTTGTAACAATAACTTGGAGACAATCTACTTAATTCCAGACTAGTTAATAACTTGTTAATAAAATAAATATTTAATAATAAAGCTCTATTAATTTTCACAACTTTCATCTCAGTCCTGAACAATTACTTTTAGAATAAATGGAAGCCCTTACGTTTGTTAGGAAAGCACCAAATATTTTTTTATGCTTAATAAATAGATTAAGATTAGCCGTCGATTGCTATCATACACAATGAGAAGAAGAAAATTGGCTGCATACATGTTAAAAAGGTATGCAAGACCTACAGGTTATCTGGAGAAGAAGCCATAATGCCTTTTGTATACCGTGTCTTTATTATCATCATGACGTGTTGCAATCCCTTCCTATTTCCCCTTATTTTAGTAATATGCATGAATTTTAATAAAATAAGGGGATTTTATTAATGTAATGTATTTAAATAAACACTAAATAAGCTTAAAATTTATGTCTTAAATCTTTTTATAATTTTATAATTTATTTATAAAAAAAATAGTTAAAGGAATAAAAATTAGTTTTCTTTCAATAATACATTATCAGATACCAGCTATACCAATATTTTACACCAGACCACACTTGGTCGTAAAACTTTAAATTGGATGACCTAAGATGTTTTATATTAGGATAGGTGTCCCAGAAAATTTAAAAACTTACAAAACGTAATAAATGTGTTAATGCTTTAAATATTTACAATACTGTTATATACATTTCAGGAAGAATAAAAATAAATAAATCAGCTTCACGCTGTATCTCGCACACAGCAGGGTAGGCAGAGGGAACCTAGTGTTAAGAAACTTCATTCCCCACTTTCTGCCGGATTCTGGAGCATTGCGTGGTGAGTGGCAGAACTCAACGCCGCGGTTTGCCTCGACACCAGAGCGAAGAAATGGAAATATAAATTTAAGTAAATATTTCATCTCCTCGAGTGGGGATCGAACCCACAACCAGTCGGTTTTACAGTCACATTTTGTGCCGCTGCACCACGACTGGCCTCTACATTTCAGGAAGAAAAAACTAGTAAAATCTTTATTAACAAATATAAGTACCTACCTAATTTTCAAATCGTTTAGTGTCAGCTTTTAGTATCACACACACACAAAACATGTATGTATGGTTAGTCAAAAAAACTACATGAAGAAAATAAACTTTTCCGTAGCAGTTATGTCTCAATATTATTTGACGTTTCACGAACACACATAAATCGCCCTATTTATAACAGTCAAACACGACTACTTCGCTCCACTCGTAGCCAAAACAACGTTTATCATTAAGTTAATGTTTTGTTCGGCTAATTTTCTTAATATATGTACAAATACTAATACATTGCATTTCAAAATGCTTGGTTTTTTTATAGTTTTTTATAAATAAATTAATAATTATCATATAAAATATAAAGAATAAAAAAACACTACATATATAAACTAATTTGCAATTGTTGAGATCCTATATAAGAAATATAATAAGATATGTCTAGCACAGAAAGCCGTTTATAATGAAATTCTTTGTGAATATCCAATAAATTTTCAATTTTAGGCAACATTAATTAAAAAAATTAATTTAGAACATTATCAACATGTTTAATAGAGGTAAGTGCTTATAATACAAAATGTTTAATAACAACATTTCTAGTCAAATTCTAAAAGATATTAAAGCTTAAGTATTCAGACAAGCTTTTTATAAGGCGTCAAATGCCTCGTAATAAAATTCTAATTGCTTCCTAAAATTTGTAACATATATTTACTTCTATTAAAATTTTACAGAACCTTTTCTTTTACGTAAAAATGTTATTTTTTTCTAAATGAATAATTGCTGTAAAACACAATAGTTTCTTAATAATAAAGTCAATATATAATATATTTTTTTTTGTTTTGCATATTTTTATATAATAAAATATTACCTAAAAAATAAGTATTACTGAAGGCTTAGCGCGCGCACGGATTAAAACCCTGTGTCTTATATGAGTTCCCCAAATTAGATAACAAAAGCCATTAATTTTGCCCAATTTAGGTAGTGAAACTTGAATGAAATCATTTATTTGTGAACCTACATTCCAATTTTACAAACTAGTAAAATTATATTTCAAATGCCCTCGTTCAGGAATTCAATTCATTAAAATCCAAAATGGATTTTAATTAAGAAATTATTGAATTATATTTTTTTTAGCGTCACGTTTTATCCCGCACAAGGCAGGGTAGACAGAGGGAACCTAATGTTAAGACATTCCATTCTCCATTTTCCGCAGAATTCTGGAGGCATTGTGTGTTGAATGGCTGAAATCGACGCCGCGCTTTGCTCAACACCAGAGCAAAAAAATTAAAATTTTAAAAATTTCGTTTCCTCAAGTGGGAGAACCCACAACCTGTCGCGTTTAAAGTCACACTTTGTGCCTCTGCGCCACGATTGGCCTCAATTTTTGAAATAATTGACAATTATTATTCATTAAAAAAACAACAGTGTGTGTGTATTCTAAAACAATGATATCACATATTCACAGGGCTAAATTACGAGTGCTGCGTAGTTATTTGCCCCTTTGCTAAGTTAGTAAAATCAGAAAATATAATATATTTTTAAACCATATGTTTGTCACGTCGTCGTCTGATAGTGATGATTATTTTTATAAGGTTACGGTTAAACATATTATATACGTAGTATTTCCTCAGATCTGATCTAAGATCAATTATAAAATTTTCTCTCGTATATTATACTCACACAAAGTATTAGCATCTAATTTAATTTAGTAAATTATTTATATTAAGAGTACGGTGTATATTTGCTTAAATTTAAGAATATCTATTAGTTTTCACAATGTAAATTTATGTGGTACTGTGAAGTCCTTTATTTTGAATTGTATATGCCATATTTATAATATACCAGTTATATTTCCTTAATGTTTTCCAATACTTTAATACATATTTAATAAATAGCGGAAAATTGTAAAATTCACCCTACAGAGATCCAAACAATGTAAATAAATTGTAATAAGAGTATAAAAAACGTAGTTTGATGAGAACGTATGAATTAGTAGGTCAGAGCGCTTGGGCGGTTTCCAAGAGTCTATTCCGCCCCTCCATAATACCCCCAAAACCATCATCAATAACCCAGAAAATAAAGAACCCAGGCTCTTTTCCACCAATTTTACTGGTGTCTACTGTAGATACAACATCATCATATTTATTTTTTTCACTTTTCAGACAGCAATTCATTTAGCACGTTTGTGTGTTGTTAACGGTCCTAAAGTAACATTATTTTCATCTATATTTGTATTTTCCTTGTGCTAAGTCTTAAGTTTCTTTTAGTTTTTAAAATTACCAGTTATTAATTAATATATGCAAATTAAATAAAAATAGTCAAGTATTGTATCATATGGCAAAATTATTGAAACTAGCATCCAGCACTAGAAATCCCCTTAACGTTGAAAGGGGGACCTCGACCCCTTTCAACGTTAAGGGGATTTCTTCAATAGTTAATACTGTAAAGTCATCTTTATTATTATTTAACACCTCCAAAGATGCATTATTAATTGTCTGTTAAATAATTAATTTTAATTAAAAAATCTGAGGCCAGTCGTGGCGCAGGGGCACAAAGTGTGACTGATTCCATCCCCACTCGAGGAAATAAAATATTTATTTACATTTATATTTTAATTTCTTCGCTCTGGTACCGAGGCAAATTGCGGCGTTGAGTTCCGCCACTTAACACGCAATGCCTCCAGAACTAGGCGGAAAGTGGGGAATAGGGTGTCTTAACACTAGTATCCCTCTGTCTACCCTTCTGTGTGAGGGATACAGCGTGAAGTTAAATTTAAAAGTAGGTGTTAATTTTAAAATAAAGTATGTTTGTTTCAAGACCCCTTGTATTGTCTTAGCACGAATGGTTTCCTCCAAATCTTTTCACAAAGCCCGTGAGCTTAGAGCTTTCCAATGCCTGTCTAAAGGTAAACAAAAGGATAGAGCAAAGCGAGAGCTAGCTTTTAGGAGCAAAACTTAATTTCGTTGATTCTATTGTGATACGTATTTAAAAATATGGGCAAGTATAAGAAATTCTTATTTAAATATGTATTTTATGTTTAAAAATAAGCTACAAAAAATCTTTAAGAAACTTTGCTTAATATAATAGCTCCAAGTATGAAAGTTTCTGTCAAAACTACTATCTCATTTGAGACACAATTCGCCCAAAGATTTTGCAAACAATCTTCCAGAGCTAAATAACTTATGCACAAGCCGTCGTAACTCATGAGTTTCACATGTGTGGATCCATAACATACATTTTCATTTTACAGAATTTCAAATAAGTAAGCAAAATTTGTGTTCCTTCTTTGTTATTACCAAAATTTTCGCGACTTTATTTTTATTAAGCTATAAAAATTAAGTTATTTACACGGTGTAGTGTTTTCACATTGTAGAGGCCAGTCGTGGCGCAGGCACGAAGTGTGACTGTAAAACCAACTCATTGAGGGTTCGATCCCCACTCGAGGAGATGAAATATTTACTTAAATTTATATTTCCATTTCTTCGATCTGGTGTCGAGGATAAGCGCGGCGTTGAGTTCTGCCACTCAACATGCAATGCTTCCAGAATTCGGCAGAAAGTGTCTCAACACTAGGTTCCCTCTGCCTACCGTGCTGTGTGCGGGATACAGCGTGATTTTATTTTATTTAGTGTTTTCATTAAATAATTTATGTTATCAAGCAATTTTAATCGGTAGTCCTAGATTTCCAAAAAATATGTATCGCAATTATCCCTTAAAACCATCAATGAGAATGTTCTTTATTTAAGCGAATCGGTAAGGGACCAAGGGGTAATCATGGATCAGCATTTGTCTTGAGACAAGTATCAAAGGTACGTTGGAAGAACCTCTTGATATTTACTTTATGCTGATGTTTGTTGTCTTGGCAAAGTCAAAGTCAAATATTTTTATTCAGAATAAGGAGTTACATGCTTAATTTTTTGAACGTCAAATAATTTACCACTAGTTCACTAAAGTACATGCCTCAGACCTGAGAAGAACCGGCGCAAGCAACTCAGCGGGACTTTTTTTTAAAAATCAATTACACAAAACATATTTTAACATTTCTGAGACATTAGAGCGGCTTCAAAATCTTTGCATTTATATTTTTTCATAAATATGAATCAAGTATAGGTAAATGTGATGATATTTCTGAACCAATTCAAATTTTCTTTACGTAAGTCACTTCCATTTCGTTCCATTACGACATATATTTTAACTTTTGTTGATGACCTATTTTCTAATTTTTATGTTTATAATTATAAAGTAGACTCTTGTTTAATCTGCTTAAGCAAAGTTTATTGGTTTTCTAACGCCCAATCCGCCCAATTCAAACGTCCAATCTCTAGATTGGATAGATATATGAAACAATCTAAGATTGACGTTGGAGATAGGTTATTAATATTGGGCGTAAGTTTAGTAAATCAACATCTTTTTTAAATATGGCTAATAATAAATGATGAAGACTCATGTTATTAGGTTTTCTTTTCTAAGTGAGATGCACAAATATAAAATTAAGAGCTTTAGCATATTATAAAAAATCTAAGAAAAACTTGTAAGAATAGATTTATAAGCATATTATACTATATGTACTACTTTGAAAATTATATTTACATATGTAGCTGCGCATTTATAAGTTTACAAGATATAAAACGTATTTATTATATATTTTTTAAAACTTTTGGTATTGTGATAAAAGGTATTTTTTTTACAATTTTACATTATCGTTTCCGCTTTTGTGGCGATGTTGCTGGAAGCGAGAAATTAATTTATTCCCAATAGCTTCTTTGTGAAACAATTAAATCGGGTAAAGCTCAAAACAATATTCAATTGAAAACCTCAAGAGCTTAAAATAAAACCTTTATGTATTCAATATTGCTTCTAATATCATACTGATATTGTTAAGAGTTTTCATAATTACATTAAATAAATATATGTATATTGGTTCATATATAATGTAGGTATTTACTTCTTGTAACGAAGATGGTTGGTTTAGAGCAGACCCAATTTTTTTATTAGTATCACGCTGTATCCCGCACATAGCAAGGTAAGCCTGAGGAACGGAGTGTCTTAAACTAATGTTAAGACACTCCGTTCACCATTTTCTGTCGAATTTTGTGCCGCGCATTATCACGACACCAGAGCGGCGAAATGAGAATATTAAATATTTCTCCGAGTGGGAGTCGAATACACAACCTGTCGTGTTTACAGTCACACTGCGCTACGACTGGCATCATGAGAACTACGAGATGATAACATAAAACTTTTAAAGTAGCGTGGAAAGCGATGTGGATAAAAACATCTAAGAACTTAATCCCTATACAAATCCTTGCACGCAATGCATACCTGCAATTTTATCACAACGTTATGACTGTAATATTTCCTTTTTTTAGATATACTTGTTTATAAAATAACACGTTTATTTTTTTCTTATTTTATCTGAGGCCAGTCCAGTTACCAGTGACGGTAAACGCGACTTGTTGTGGGTTCGATCCCCATTCGAGAAAATGAAATATTTATTTAAGTTTATATTTCTTCTTGAAATGAAAACGTAAATGTAAATAAATATTTTCAAGAATGGGATCGAACCCATAATCAGTCGATTTTGCAGTAATACTTTTTGCTCTTGCGCCACGACTGGCTTCTAATTGTATTAAATATAAATAAATCAGAGTGTATGCATAAAAGTACTTATAACATGTAAGATAATCTTGTGTACTTATTTACGTCTTACTATTATTTAAAGATCACAAAAGACCACTATGTAAGACGTTGATGCTTCAGTGCTTGACAAGGGTTATATCAATCTGGTGTAAAATATATTTTGTGGTATAATTTTTGTATAATTTCGGTGTTGCTTTGTAATCTCTATATATAATAACACAGTAAAAATATTTTGTCTGCACATTTAGTAATTTTGACTGAAATGGATAGAAGGACACTTAAAAAGAATAATAGAAAGCAAACATATTTTTTTTTGATTTCTTATCTGTCTGTCTGTCTGTCTATATGTATGTCCACATTTTTTTCTGAAAGTACTGAACTGATTTAATTAAGACTTTCACCAATTGCTTTGTTTTAACTCAACTTAACTACTAAAGTTTGGTTCATTAAAATCGGTTAATTAAAAATAATTAAAAATTTTAATGAACTATATGAACGATAATTTCTGCATTGATATGATAAAAATTTGGTCAAGGGTGAGTCAGACTTGCCCATCGATGATCCTGTATTAATTTCAGGATTGGGAATCTTCGTACAATACACAACAAAAACGATGCGTAATCGCTCGTAGCTTCTGACTGCGTTTCTATGTAAACATAGTCAAGATTATATTTTTTTGTACTCCTAGAGACCATAACCCTGGATATTTGATATTAGTTTAAATTCGATAATTCTACGCGGAAAACCTTAAAAACAATAATAAAGTAGGTATTCTCTGTATTGTGTAATTCAAATGCTTATTCGACTTGGCTTTGCGTAACTTGTGTGTAGCCTTAGATAAATATATTGAGTGTTATGTCATGGAGATGGAAACGTCTCTCGGAAAACCTCATGGTTACATACAAGCGTATATTGATCACCTTTGAAACGTGTTAAATAAATGTATTGTTAGTAATATAGTATTGGTAAATAGTCTATGATATAAAAATTGTATATTTCATTGTAATAAAGTCACTATTATAATTCAAGTATATTACCATATATATATATATATATATATATATATATATATATATATATATATATATATATATATATATATATATATTTTTTTTTTTCAGCTTCACGCTGTATCCCGCACACAGCAGGGTAGGCAGAGGGAACCTAGTGTTAAGCCACTCCGTTCCCCCTTTCCCGCCGCGTTTTACCCTCGACACCAGAGCTAAGAAATGGAAATATAAATGTAAATAAATATTTCATACTTAGGAAACGTATAAAAATTTGAGCTTCACGCTGTGTCCCGCACACAGCAGGGTAGGCAGAGGGAACCTAGTGTTAAGACACTCCGTTCCCCACTTACTGCCGGATTCTGGAGGCATTGCGTGTTGAGTGGCAGAACTCAACGCCGCGCTTAACCTCGACACCAGAGCGAAGAAATGGAAATATAAATTTAAGTAAATATTTCATCTCCTCGAGTGGGGATCGAACCCACAACCAGTCGGTTTTGCAGTCACACCTCGTGCCGCTGCGCCACGACCGGCCTCAAATTTAATTTAATTTTAATTTTATAAAAATTTGAACGTAGCGGGACTCGAACTCGCGCCTCCTGGAAACCGAACAGATATTTATATACGTTTTCTAAATAAGTATTTTTTTTTCCTAAGTGTGGATTAACACTTTAAAAATGTTTAAAATAAATATTTCATCTCCTCGATCGATACTACAACCAGTCGATTTACAGTCACACTTTATGCCCCTGTGCCACGGCTGGCCTCTATCATATGGCCAAAATCAATATATGCATAGCATTATTAAAAGAAATTTTGGAAACGGTAGGTTCGTTCTGCCTACCCTACTGTGTCCGGAATACAATGTGGAGCCGAAAATTATATGAAGCAGAAAAGAAACTACATAGTATTCTAAGAATTTACCGCACTAGGATCCGAAGTATTGCAGGGCAAGGAGTTCAAAGCTGTATGTGTGTAGGACCCAGGGCATTTTTAATGCGCAATAACGCGACAGGTAGTGGATTCAGTTCCCACTTGAAGAATTGAAAAAAATTAGAAATTGATATTTTCATTTCTTCTCTTTAGTGTCCAGGCAATACGCGGCATTGAGTTCCGCCACTCAACACGCAATGTCTCCAGAATTTGGTTAGAAGCGGAATGTCTTAGCACTAAACTCCCTTTGCCTACCCCGCTACGTGCGGAAGACGGTGTGAAGCTATAAAAAATATCTTATAATAATTTTACAAATTTTAAATAATTATATTAATTAATATGTTAAGTAAACACTGTTTCTATAATGTAAATTAGGAAGAGTAAATATGTTTTAGCGTAATGTTACTATTGAACACGTTTTCAAGTAATGTTATAAACAATTCCCGATTTTCTTTTAAGATATGCAGATTACTCTACGATAATTTTCTTTTAACAGTGGGCTTTTGTAAAAGTATAAATTAAGTGTTAAAGTTATCAAGATTGCGAGTTACTCATGGCGCTTTACTTAGCTCTATTTATGTTCCGAGGTCTGTTTTTATAAGTACTTACATATATGTAAATAAATTGATTTTATAAGGGAACAAATTGAATTGTGTAATACAGAAATGTAATAGTAGAGTAAAAAAACAGATACTTATTTTTTTTAAGTTATTATTTTAAAATAATAAATATTTAAACTTTTATAACACAAGCAACCAGGCAACGTTCTATCTTAGGGTTCCGCTATCCGATAATTGACGGAAATTGGTGGAAGGCAGAGAAGCGAGTCAAGTCCAGATTTTTTTTAATATCTATCCATTGATATTTGCGTAATATACATAAAAATAAAACCATTGTATATATACTATAATACACTAAAGTAAAGTATAATATTATAAAATCCCGTCGCGACGTCTCACTGTAAGCGTCATGACCATGGGTTCCATCTTCGATCCCCATTCGATATTCCACTCAATTCGGACTGTTTTGATATTTGGCTTAGAATAAAGTGCGGCATAGAGTTGAGCCACAATAATCCGCATACATTAACACAACGGCATTTCTTAATACAACACTTAGAAAAGGTAATCTGCATATTTTTAAAAGAAATTCGGGAATTGTTTATAACACTATTATTTGTTAACATTTTTAATAGTAACATTTTCTTCACCATTATATAATAAAAAAAAATTCTACTTAACACGTTACGTAATATAATTATTTAAAAGGTTTTTTTTTCAGCTGCACGTTGTCTCCTGCATACAGCAGGATAGGCATTTTTTGCTGTGTAATCCCGGCCTAGAATAGGATCATCCTGGTACTAGTGGTGTCGTAAGAGGCGACTAAAGTACGTGTGGTAGAGTCAGTCGTCAGCAATGGCAACACCCATGGGCAGACTCGACCGGGTCATTACCACCCCCGGCATTTAATACCGGCGTGAAGTAGTGGCTTTATGCCACTGCGTTTCGCATCAGTTAATGCCGGGCTCTGGCGCCCAACCCACTTTAAAGACAGGCGACGCACCTGTAGCTCCTCTGGTGCTGCATGGGGTCGTAGGCAACGGTAATCACTTACCATCAGGTGACCGGCACGCTCGTTTGCCTTGTCCTTTTCCATAAAAAAAGGCAGAGGGAACCAAGTGTATTATATTAAGAAATAATAATTCATTCCCTCGAGTGGGGATCGAACCCACAACCGTCGCGTTAAAGTCACATCCTTACGCCCACGCCACGACGATCTAAAAGAAAAGATCTCTTGTTAAAATATATACGGAACTTTTGGCAATTTTCTGGGACAAAATAATCTCATTAACGTAATAAAATTATTATTCTTCACATATAACCTTTAATTGTAGCTTTCTTGTTTGTTTATTAGGATATAGAATATAGAAATATACATATTTTAATGCTTGCGTAATATACGTATAACTTTGTTAAACGTTTAATCTAATTTTATTACTTATAAAATATACCGCTGTTGTTTAATTTATATTAAAGGTTGATTAAATTTATAATAAAACATAAATATATGAAATGAATAGTCTCTAAACCAGAATGTCTACTGTAAAAATTGATATTCAGGTTCTATTAAATATAAATTTATTTAGCTAATAAAAATTTATTTAGCTAAAAAAAAATTATAGATTCGAAAACGTGGATAAATTTTTGCAGTTTTCTAATGACAACACATTGTATTAGTAATATTTAAAGTTGTTTGCAGTATAATTAAAGATTGTAGTATAATTTAAGAAAATTCGTAATGAAAATACGCACGAAGCTAATCGGCGTTCTTAGTAATTGTAGCAATGGAAGTCTCTTATTTGCGAATTATATGCTTTGACTAAAATTTCAAATTATTATGGAAATTAAGTATTAGTATTTCAAAATATTATACTTAAAATGTAATTTGATATTGGACTTTTCTACAAATATTAATCTACACAACTATAGGTCAATGAACGTATATTTTTTTCCTTCCGCATGTTACAAGGTATGCAGAGGGAGTTCTGGAGGCATTTTGAGGCTTGAGGTGTTGAGTTGCGGAACTCAACGGCGCGCTTTGCCTCGACACCAGAGCGAAGAAAGTGGGGATCGAACCCACAACCAGTCGAATTTACAGTGACACTTTGTGCCCCTGTGCCACGACTATGTATATATATATGTAGAGATGCGACTTAATATTATACTACATTTTAAACATTGTGTGAATGTAAGTAGGTTCAAAACATATGAATATTTTGATTAATATGTATTTTTTTCAAACAAAATATGTTTAATTTTTAGTATAGATACTGTTACTGTTACTCTAAATTAAGATTTTATTGTATAATAAAATTATCTAAGATTAAATTTTTGTTTCAAGGTGACGCACAGTGTAGCGTTAGCATGTGAACTTTGTATAACTGAGTATTGCAAAACTTTCTATTGAGCTGGAGAGCTTACATATTAATTCAAAAAGTTTTATGACGTGTTTAATGTTAATAAAATAATAATTATAAATTATTTAATTTGCTGGTAATATTTGATACTACTTCTAAAGTAATAAAGATGTAGTCTCAAACACTAAAGAAAGAAACAGAAATTAAATAATATTTAATTATAATTCGTCTCTACTTTCGTGACACTCTGTACAATATACATATATTTTTTTTACTTACATACAACATACAACGGCGTTGAGTTCTGCCACTCAACACGCAATGCCTTCAGAATTCGGCAGAAAGTGGGGAACGGAGTGTCTTAACGTTAGGTTCCCTCTGCCTACCCTGCAGTGTGCGTGATACAGCGTGAAGCTGATTTGATTTATTTACATACAACTTTTTATGTTGTGTGTTGTCGTGCTAGTCAAACATAATATATTATTAATATATAATTGTAAATAATATAATATGTTAAAACATTATGAAATAAAATTTATATATGATACATGTTTTTAACTAAAATATGCAATGTCTTTATATCATCATCTACATCAAAGACTCTGTTAAGCATTATAAATAACGATGGAGACTAACCCTTTTGGAGTCTTTTGGCTATGCCTGGCAACTTTGTAACCTTCCCTTAATACGGCATTATTTAAATATTTTCAAGAGTAAAGACGCCCACAATTTATACGGAAAATAAGCTCAAAAATAAACAAAGGAAAATTGAAATTAAAATCCTAAATTAATAAAGTATAAATATTCATATTTTATTTATTATTTTGTAGTTAAATATTATTAGGATCATTTTAGAATAAAAAACTTAATCTACTTTACTCATTTAATTATTAAGAAATGTAATTAGTAGATGTAATAAGAATATTTAAATGACTAAATTACGCACATTTAAATATTTGCCACCTCTTGAAGGCGGCATCTGTCATTTACGGTATAATCTGTATATAAGAACGAAGCGATGTCTGAAATCACAGAACACGCAATATTTTCCATGTCACTGCAAGTTTACAACTCGAAGTAATGGTCCGTTCATTACCGTCGAGCTATTTTTGTTTCCCATTAAAACGCTTTGTTTTTTCTAAAGTGGTGATCGCGTCAACAGATTTCATACGTACAGTTTTCCATTTGCATTGGCCAGGCAACAAAGCAATTTTAATTTTGTTACGGGAAATATTATGTTTTTTTTACTTTTTTTTTATGGAAAAGGACAAGGCAAACGAGCGTTCGGGTCACCTGATGGTAAGTGATGATACAGGTGTGTTGCTGGCCTTTAAGGTGGGGTGGGCACAGGAGCCCGGCATTACCTGATGAGAAACGTAGTGGCATAAAGCCACTACTTAACGCCGGTTTTAAATGCCGGGGGTGGTAATGATCCGGTCGAGTCTGCCTATGCGTGTTGCTATTGCTCTACCACACGTACTTTAGTCGCCTCTTACGACACCACCAGTACCAGGATGATGCTATTCTAGGCCGGGGTCACACGGCAAAGAATTGTCATCCAGATATCAAATAAGTTTTAAAATTTAATAATAACATAAACCGATTTTACTTTTAAATATTTAAATAACCGTTCATATGTTTCATATTACTCTAATATTGAACTATAATACGTTTTCAGAACTACATAACGTACTTAAACCTTACGTGAGCATATTGATAAATTTTATATAACTGGTCCCTACCCTTCCAACTTTATACCTGACTCTGAAGAAGACCGCACCAAGATGTTTGCGTTAAGAAATATATACTTTAGACAGCCAATTTCAACATATCCAGGGTTCCAGGGTTCTTAGAAATTCGATTACGTCCACATACTCGTACATACATATATACATACCACCTTGTAATAACTGTTATTACGTTAGCTTACTGAGATTTTTTTAGAAGTGAAACATGGCGCAGGAGCACTGGCGTGCGACTGTGAACGTGACAGTCTGTGGGTTCGATTTTCACTCGAGGAAATGAAATATTTAATATTCTCATTTCCTAGCTCTGGTGTTAAGTTGCCACTCAAAACGCATTGCCTCCAGAATTCGGCAGAAAGTGGGAAACTGAAGTATCTTAAGGGGAAAATTTATATTCTTATGTTCTTATATTGATATAATTTTTACCATGTAAATTTATTTAGATATACATATTACAAGTTATATAAATATTAAAATAAAAAAAAAAAACAAATCAGTTTTACGCTGTATCCCGCACTCAGCAGAGTAGGCAGAGGGAACCTAGTGTAACCTAATGCCGCGCTTTGATGCTACACTAGAGTGAAGAAATGAAAATATAAATATAAATAAATATTTCATTTCCTCGAGTGGGAATCGAACCCACAACCAGTCGATTTCACAGTCACATTTTGTGCCCCTGCGCCACAACTGGCCTAAAAAATATTAATGATAAATATTTTTTGTGTTCTTTATTTCGACTTAAAGAATTATTGCATATACATAGTTAGATTCATAATCATATCATAATCGTTACTTGTAAATTGCTCTCATTAATTAGAGTGATGTGCTATAACAAGCCTGCATATTTCACGAGCGTGTATAATTATTTTCGCAGAATGTAGCTAAAATTTCTATAAAGCAAGCAATTCCGGATGTTTACGTGATGTAATTTATTAATAAAAGTTATAGTTTAATGTTCAACGCGATGCGTCACATCGGCAGTTGTTTGGACAAGATAAAAATATTTTACAAATAGTTTCCGTTCATCGCTTTCAATTATTAAGCATCGAAAATCTGCGAATATTTTTACTAGAGCACGTAACACTTAGGGCGACGTGCAAATTTCGTATTTATCTAAAAGTTGAATTAAAATTTAAAGGATTTTATTAAGTAAAGCTTAAGAACTACTTGAAATCATTTTATATTCTGTAAGATATTTCATAAAATTAGATATTTCATTTTATTAAAATCTATAATATAAAAATATTACTTATGTTTCAATAAAAACTTTGATTTAAGCCGTCGTACTTAAGCATCGAGGAGCTGTAAGGGCTGAGATCATTATTATTTTCTTATAAAAATACTCATATATTTAATAGTAATTGTAGCTAGACCCGACCGACGGCCCCAACTTCATAATCCTAGTTTATATTATTATAGACATATATTGGAAAACAAGTGAATTATAAACAAAACAAAAACCCCGACGCATAATCTTAATTCTAAATTGATATATTATATAGTATAAATTCGCCTTCAAGATAAATTTAATGATTAATCAACTTATTAAAGTCAGTTAACTAGTTTAACAGTTACAAGGGAATAAAGGAACGGATATATTTATGTACTTACATACATACACACACACTAAAAACATAACTTTCCTTTTGGACAATCCAATAAAAAGCTCATAACAGTGAACAACTTTTCCTATGATACTATGCTATATATATAAATATCCGAAACTGAAGATGTTCCATTCCGATATTTTATTTTTAGGTCTACAAAAACTACCAATCATACTGAACACATCTTAAGCTGTCTTTTGCATATTTCTTGATTTTATGTGAAACAATAAAAAACTTTCATACAAATTTATCATTTCATATTCAATGTTGATACAAAATTTTATACTTTTTTTTTCGCTTCATGCTGTATCCATAAATCAGGGTAGGCGGGGGGGATCTGAGACACTCTATTCTCCATTTAAACACTTTCGTTCCAAATTATTGAGGCATAGCGTGTTGGGGGGCGGAACTCGACGCCGCGCTTTGCCTCGTTGCCAGAGAAAAATAATGAAAACATACTTTCTCCTCTAGTGTAGGAATCAAATCTACTACCGCATACAGTCGCACTCTTGTGATCCTCCACCGCGACGACTTTCATAAAACACAGTCAAAATAATATTTTTAAAATTCCAAACATTTAATCTTGTGTAAAGATATATCGTATTTTTCTAAGGTTACAAACTTGAAAAGACCGTAAGAGAATCTCAAGCTTTGACACCTTTATTTTCAATTTATTTCTTATTTACTCGATTGAAACTCTTGGTTCATTTAAAAATAACAATTTTATCAGGAAAAATAAGGTAGAAAATTGATCATATTGTATGAAGTAATTAAATTGAGAATCAGTAAAGACAATGTTTTTTTTTCTGATCCGGTGCTTAATGGAAGTTTACTGATAAAGATTACATAGCGTTTTTAAAATTTCGTTTCGGAAGACACCTTCCGTCGAACTTAGAGGTTCGAGGCACTGCGTGTTGAGTGGCTTAATTCAACGCGGCGCTTTTGCCTTGGTGTCAGAGCAAAGAAATGTAAATATTAATAAATAGGTTACAATTCATTCCCTCGAGTGGAGATCGAACCCACAACCGTCGCGTTACAGTCATACCTTTTTACCCCTGCACCATGACTGTCTCATCTTGAAAATATTATAGATTTTTGAAATAATATTGGCGATCATATTCACCAGAGGCGCCGTTTGCATTATGTTTATGAGCCTACACATTTGTTATCTCGACGGCTGCAGGGACGCTATTATAATTATATGACTTCCACCCTATAGCTAGAACTGCGTTAGGAACAACGGAATATACATAAATAGTATACATAAACAATTAAATTTTTAAATACATGGAAAAATACATATATTTTTTTATTATAAAGTCCTACGTTGATAGTAGTATTTTTACCTTTGTTTTAATAATAAAAAAGCTGGTACCAATTTTTGGGTAGGCAAGCTGAAAACTTGTCACATATCTCTTCTATTATTCCTCAACACGTATGATTGTTATTTTCGTTTCCACTAATTTAGATAAATTAGTGTTTAGTTTTTTTTTTCATTATTTTATTTATTATTTTCATTATTTCATTGTTAAATTTTCTGTGTCAAATTGCCTTAGTAATCATTTCTGGAGAGTATCTGTGATTTCTTAGAGACACGTCCCATCTGATTTGTTACAATAAAACAAAATATGATCCCTGATGGGTCATCTACGTGTTGGGTCTATGTGGCACAAGGGATGGAAGGCTCCTTCAAATTTGAAGTAGTAGCTCTGAGCCCAAAAACATTAAGGAAATACGAAATAATCATGAAATCTGGTAGGTTATGTAATACCGCAGCTAAAAATTTCTAAGATCTCTATTTGTAGTGTACTCTTTTTCTTTCTTCATATTATCATTATTTTGATTTACAAGAATACTGTAAGGAAATTGTATTTTTATAATGAAATTTCTTAACAATGTTATATGTTTTATTTTAGAATTTACGATACATATATACATAGATTCATACAACTTTACATAAGAATATTACACACAATGTTCAGAATGTGTCAATCATATCCATGTTATCAAAGATCAACCAAGAGACGTTAATTGAATTTTTTGTAAGAGATAAATAATTGCTCGGAAAGCTTATTTTTCTGAAAGCTTTTTTTTACCTACATTCTTTATTTTTTACAAGAACCTCTCGGTTAATATTATTTTCTCAATA
>JAJHJA010001538.1:0-14067 GCA_021202915.1 Heliconius himera | reverse complement strand
TTTCTGTTTCCCCTATTTTCTGCTTAATTTTCAAGACATTGCGTCTGGAGTGGTAGTCAAACTGATTACAGTCAAACCCTGTTCTACGATGATCATATTAACAAATACAAATATAATACGTATAGTATTTTTACGCCTTAAAAAAATTCAAACGAACTTCCACACAAAAATGAAACAAACAATATAAAACATAAAACAATTGCTACCAATAATAAACTTCATATAAATTTAATTAATGAATCCGATAATAAAGCTGAAGTTACAAATATATATGAATCAATGTAAAGGAATGAATGGATAAGAAAGCGGATGCAGAGTGCGCAGCTCTCAACACTTATATCGCATGACTGGTTGTTCTACGGTACAGTGATTTGCAAAAACGATAGATTCAATGATTCATTCGTCTGAATCAACTGAACTAACAAAGGATAAATTTAAACGGAAAGAATAATATTGAGACTGTTTTGGTATGGGTGTTCGTTGTGATTAAAAATGTAAAATATATGTGCATATTTGTTAAATCAATTTTGAATTTCAATCCTGTATAATATTGCTTATTAGAATCTATTTTTTTTTTTTCAAGAAAATTTTAAGAAACTTATGTATATAATGTAGATGTTTCCTCGAAACGTTAATAAAAGCAAAGAAAAAACAAACTGGCAGTAATACCTTAGCGGGAGACGACGAACATCCGAATTTTAATTACTTATTATTTTTAAGAGGGTTGGCGTATCGCTGTCATTTTGTCAATGATATCCAACTCTTGCCAAGACTCGGGATCTGGCCGCTTATTATCACAATTCCTCTAAATTGCCGTCTAAGAGGCAAACGACAGGCCAACTAACGTCTCAGATGCGAAGATATCGTCATTTGCATAAAATGAATTCCGTACCACATGAAGGGCGTCGTTTCAAGATATTGCCAACAAGAAGCCATTATTCTGATATATTTTAACTTATTCAGCATAATGTTTAGCAAAATTTTTATGAATATCTGTATGCTGTAGCTTCTCGCTGTATGTAGCAGGTTAGGCAGAGAGAAACCTAATGTTAAGGCACTCCGCTCTCCATTTTACGCCCTATTATCAAGACATTGTGCGGTGAATGACTGGACTCTTCGCCGTGCTTTGTTATTATTTTGCGCCATTATTTAAATTAACTCATTCTGCAAAGTACGAATAGAACCCACAACCGTCGTGCTTACAATCAAACGTTAAGCTTCTGCGCTACAATGACCTCCAACAGCCTATATGAATAATAACCTCGTAAATTATATTTTCCTTCTTTCCATATTCTAATAACGTAATTTCATATTGTATTTCTTATGTTATTATTAACATAATATAATTTGCTACACAACGAATAGGTATAAAAGCGTGTTTGCGATAAATTAATCGTGTGGTCGGAATCTCGCTAAACAAAAACATTACTCCTTACACTTTAGTCGGTCGCTGTTAATCTGAGAATAATGGCTTCGGAGATTTATTGGTAACTTGAAAAAAAGAAACCCAATGTTCGCTATTGACGGCAATATCTGGTAGTAATTAAAACTTAGCGTCCTACGTCTACCTGCAACTGCATATACTTATAAATACTAATTAGAAAAGAAATTCTTTCCAACATTTTTAACTTGCCGCCTTGGAACTTCGACGGTACTGTCGCACGTTTAATTGGGAACCCTGGAGAAATTCACTTTGTTAAGAAATTTGTTTTAGCGAACAAACTGAGATTGTGGAACTTAGTTTCCATCTTCGAAAGTGCATGTTCCCCGTATTATCTAACCTTAACTGAATACATTGCTGTAATTAAAATTTACAAAGACATACGTATACGTGAAAACGTTGCCGATGAGCTAAGCTCGTGCGTAAACGCGTGGGACTCCAAATTCAATCAAAACTGAACGAATTGAATACAGAATTGATAAAGCCCGCCCTAAAATGGATCATTAATTTTATCTAGGCTTCACTGTTACAGCAAGGATTTGAGATAATCTCCCGAAGATGTGATTGCGTATGGGGATACGAGCGATCCAGTAAATATTACTGACGTACAATATCTACTTTTCTTGATTATATTATTTCTCGTTTCAGTTGAAATTCGGTTTCGATAAGTCACTTAATGGTGGGGGGTACTTGTTTGTGTCTTTAATGTTTTTTTTTAAAGTGCTTTTGGAGGTTCTTAAATTTTGTTTTATGTTAATACTTTTGAATGCTCATAATTGTTGCAAACTTAACGTTATATCCCTGAAATATCAGAGTAGACAGAGGGAACCTAGTGTAAAGATCCTAAGTTGCCTAGGAAGAATAAGGAGGAAATAAATGCCACCTTTTGTTTTTTCACTAGAAACGAAATGATTCCTCCATGTGGAAATCGAATCCACAACCATCGCACTTACTATCAAACGCTGTGCCACTGCGCAACGACGGTTTTAAATAAAAATCAGTTGATGACGCAATACAGCTAAAGTTTATTAACTAATCCGATAGCGCTACACAAGTGTTGTACACACAAGGAAGTCTCTAGCCTCTAGGCGCGTTAATTAAGCAAGAATGTATGTTACGTTTACTGTATTTGGGGCACTCCGCAAACTTTCAACTCAAAATCCGAAAACTTACTTGGAAATTTGTTTTGCGTCTTCACGGATCTTCATTAGGTTTACGAGGACGAGTCCAAACTTATTACGTATGTTTGACTGGAGTGTTAGTGTTGCGGTGCCGTGACACTTCTAATCTGGCCATGTTCGAATTTCTACTAATTTCGCGTCTTGTACAGCCCGAATCGGACCAATTATAAAGCCGGGTCGTCTCAAATTTGAAGCAATTAGATGAGCCAACGAACTGTGTCGCTCTCACTCGGTTTTGTCGGCCATATAATTTATTAGGGAGGCTCAAAGTTGCCTGTTCCAACCCTTAAAGACTCGAGTGAAATTTGATTACGGATTCTCTAAACGTGTCCCCTCGCCGCACTTCAATTTTAAACGGATGAGTCCGTTCGCAGCTTAGGCCGATACATCGGATACATCATCTGTGTACTTGACTACTGACAGAACATTCATTGGTTACAAACATGATTTGACTTTATCACTTTAATCTACATTATAGATGGATAGTCAAATGATTTAATAATCTATGATCTTATTTAATTTAATTAAATCACGATTATCATAGGTATGTATATGAAAACCAAAGGACCTTTAAATATTTGTATGTCCCTGCATTTTATGGTATCTTTAGAATCACTTATTAAAAACGCTCTATAGAGATTGTTTTTATCCTTTGAAATTCTATTAAGCCAATGTAAAATACAGGCTATACCATAGTAGTATATTTAGTATGTAGTAAGAACAGGTCGTACTATATTTTCTACAATAAATTTGAAGACATATCCTGATAGTCGATTTAATTATTCAAAATCATACAAAACACCACGACAAAATCTAAATATAAATAAATCAAATCAAATCAGCTTCACGCTGTATCCCGCACACAGCAGCGTAGGCAGAGGGAACCTAGTGTTAAGACACTGCACTCCCCACTTTCTGCCGAATTCTGGAGGCATTGCGTGTTCAGTGGCAGAACTCAACGCCGCGCTTAATCTCGACACCAGAGCGAAGAAATGGAAATATAAATTTAAGTAAATATTTAATTTCCTTGAGTGGGGATCGAACCCACAACCAGTCGGTTTTTATAGTCACACGTCGTGCCGCTGCGCCACGACTGGCCTCAAAATCTAAATATGTAATCCATAAAATTAGTATGTTATATTACCTACCTATTTAAATTTACTATATATTGTATTGTTATAAAACTTCGTAATAGTTCTCGGAGTGAAACGGAAAAGCGCAACATAGGGTCGAGTTAAAATGTCGTTTGTATCACTCATCGTAATTTAATGACAATGTCCGCTACACGAGCACGCTATACAAAGTTTAGAGTTGTCATTTATACATACATATTAGTGTATAAGGGTATATATAGATGTATATGTATGTCTTAGATACAAGAATCTATATATATAAAAGGACTTGTGCTGACTGACTGAGGTAAGACGCACGCAGAGCCGTAACCGCTGATGGTAGAAACGTGAAATTTGGGCAGATGTTTATTTTCATATTCTGGACATCCACTAAGAAGGGAATTTGAAAAATTTTAACCCTAAAGGGATGAAATAGGGATTGAAAGTTTGCATGGAAAAAAATTTTAATCTGTACCGATTTTTATAAAATTTGAAATACAGACTCTTAAAAATATTTCATTGAACACATGTTTCATGGTTTATAAGAATTCACCCCCTAAGGGTTCAAATAAGGGGATGAAAGTTTATATGGAAAAATCTTCAAATTGCCACCGATTTTTATAAAAATTTTAATTCAGACTGTTAAAAATATTTTATTGAACACGTGTTTCGTGGTTTTTTTAAAATTCACACTTAAGGGTGCAAATAAGCGGGCGAAGCCGCGCGCGCCCACTAGTATATCAATAAACGAAAGATATTGTCAAGGTTTTTTTTTAGCCTTAAATGGTGTTACACGCCGATATGCGGGATACCCAGAGCTAGAAAAGAATTCATTCAACATTCTGATATTGTGATATTGTGTAAATATTAAAACATACATGAAAAATAATAGAAATGAGGATATGTTTTAAGAGTAATGTAGCATTTCTCATTTTCCAAATAAATTACATCACAGAGTGGAAAATGAACTCCCAACCATCGTCGTCTTTATTTAAGTCCTTATAATGAAATATATTATATGTAAGTGTTTTATATAATAATGATATATAAATTAAAATGAGGAACAGAAGTATATTAACATTAAGTTCCCAGGTTCCGCTTTACCTACCCTGCTATGTGCAGGATACTAAATGATATAATTATAGATAGTTAGATATATAACATTGATAAGGTATATAGAAAATTGTTTCCCAGAGCTTAAACTATTCCAATAATAGAGATATAGAAAGCTCGAGATTCCGTCTTGAAAAGACATTCTTCTTTCGAATCAATTAAATTCTTTGTCGTACCTTTCCCTTTATTTTCTTAAATCGCCAGGGAGGTACATCAAAAAGCCTTTACTGGAAAGGGCCAATTAAAGGTTTTGATATTGATTCAACGAATTTTAGACGCTCTCGTAGACTTTATTGACGTTGGCCATCGATGCCGATTGCCGTTTGAAGTCACAATGTTTCCACGTTTTATACTTTGTGAAGAATAAAAATTAATTCGTATATTAATAAGTATGTAATAAATACTATATGCTGATATAAACGATAATTATAATGTAATAATTGAATGTATACTTGAATGTGCTTTTAATTTATTGAATTTATTACCTTTGATATCAAATAAGGCTTTAAGTTAATATTTTTGCTTGGTTTGTCTTTTACTGTTTAATTACACACGATTTTAGGTTGTGACAACTCACCGGGTTGAACTAGAACTTTTGTTATATTATAATAGAACACCGTACTCTGAGTGCTTTAACTTACGAGATGTATTCAAGTCAAACGAAAATGGTAATAAATCAAAGCTATTTAGTACTGACAACGTTTTGTGTAGATATTTAGATTAGAAAGCGTTCGAGATGAAAACTGCCTTCTTGACTTTTGGGACAGATACATATCTTGAAGTTACCTAATAAATCATGAAAATTACTCGCAAACGAACCTCTACCTAATCAATTAATCACCAGGGATTGGCTGCTCGTGTAGTCTCGGTAATAGGGTCTCGGCGACCCGAGGAAGGGTTGATTTATGTGAAAATAATACTCACGCCAAGATTTTATGTTTTATAAAACTAAAAACCACTTGAAAAGTTTCCAATTGCCTCTCAAGAAATTCGTCTTCCGTTTCCTAAGTGCAAAGCTCGTAACTAAATGTGGATTAAATAGCTCCAGCTGAATCAGTTTTTCGTAAGTTTCGTTGCGCAAAGTTTCACAATTGCAAACCGAGCCGTTATACTCCGTAGTGTGTCGCAAATCACTGTCTTTCGCTTCCACTATCAACTTTTTCGTTTGCACGGTAAGTGCTAACTTGAAGTTATTGACGCTACCACTAAATCAGGCGAGTTTACGAGTTATCTCACGAGGACTCCATCACGTCCCGGATTTCCGGAGCCCTGACGTTACAATCTATTCAGGGTAACCCCTATAAAGAACCTTTGGCCTTGTTGCGTCATCAATGTTGTTTAGCACTCATAAGTTACCAACAATGGACCATTATGTTTTTGCTCCGACTAAAAGTCGCAGACCCTTGTATGATACAAAAAATAAATAGTTAACCCAATTCCATTTCATACAGCCCTCAAAATGTTGTTCACGGCTTATTGTTCAAGCATATTGGACGTTCCTGCTTTTGCAGTTCGTTAAATAAATAGGATTTTTCACCAGATATCGCATTTTTTTACAATTGCTCCTCAAAAATTTAAGTGCTCTGAATATCATCGACTGGGAAGCTTTCACGTTTATATTTGCATACCGTCTTGGGACCTTCAATCGTTGCAAAATAATTTAGATACAAGTCACGTAATTGTGCTACAAATTTCAGCGAACGGAAATCTGAGGTAATTGCAGAGAAAAGTGTTTGAACATTGTTGTACTTTATTATATTTTTTTTATTCAGGCTATATTCCGCACATAACAGGATAGGCAGAGGAAACCTGGAAACCTAGAGTTAAGTCACTTCGTTCCCATTAAGACACATCTGTTCATTACTTTCCACCGAATTCTGGAGGCGTTGCGTGTTGAGTGGTGGAACTGAACACCGCGCTTTGCCTCTTTACCAGGGCGAAATAATGAAAATATTCAATATTTCTGGGGTGAAAATCGAACCCATAACTTGTTTCGTTTACAGGGGAACGTTTGTATCTCTGTACCACGACTGGTCTCTAATATTATTTTTCTTAATACCTTAATATGGCACCGGGTAGGGGCGCAAGAGGGTACTCTGTCCTTGAGAAAAAATGTATTGTGTTACCAGAAAACGAATCTGGGACTCCTAGCTGAGGGCCAGATATCCAGCCCAGTGGCTAAGACCATATCGTAAATACAGAATCGAGAATCTTGGCCCATGAAGTGTTGTATCTTATACCTAAAACATAAATTTTATATTTTAACTTGTTTGATTTCATACAACAATAAAAAAATGTAAAACATGACAAATTTAATTAAAATAACCTACGATTTATTTAAATTTACCAACAAAAAAAAACCAAATCTTATCTATTTTCCAACTTTATATATTTTCCTCGAAGATCAAATGGTGTAAAAGTATCATGGCAATTTATGTTAACGGCACTTAAAGGCGAACTTCGGTAAGCGGTGCGTGCTTTAGCGCGGTGGCGGTTTAAATTTTTATCAAATTTATCCACAAAATTGTTTTACGTCGCTGTTAGAGAGTGTCAAAGCTAATTCATTTATGATGGATTTGCTGAACACCTGCTGATATGCCCATGTTTTAATGACCATAAAACCTGGAGGATCTTAATGGATTTTGTTTGTTGTTTTAAATCTTGTTGTTTTTTTTTTCAGCGTCACACTGTATCTATGTATGTAGAGTAGGGGGAGCCCAGTGTTAAGACACTCCGATCCCCAGTTTCCGCTTCATATTACAGGAATTGCGTGTTGAGTGCTGGAACTCAACACCGGGGTGAAGAAATAAGAATATTAAATATTTCATTCCCTCGACTTGGAATCGAACCCACGACCTATTCAAGTCATTTGTGTGACCCTGCGCCACGACTGGACTCGACTCGACTTAAAAATATCATACAAATCATAAGTAGCCGAATGGGGATTTACTTATAATAAGCCAGACATTTCACTGTATTTGCGATACTAAATTTTATCGTCACCCTATCCCTGGCAGACAAGCGGCGTAATCCTCTTACGTACGAACGAGATATTAAGCTATAATTATAGTGCCCCGCCACACCTTACTAACCTTTTTATTACTTATAATATTATTAAATTATTTTACTCTGGTGTCGTTTGGATGGTAATATGGATTGCCGTTTGAAGTTATGAGGTTTCGTTACGGCGTACAATGAGTTTTTGCGAGAGCTGATTTGAGATTTTTTTTTAAATTAATTTAGTTAGATATTTTTGCTTTGCAGTAATGCTACCTGGGGATCGTCATGTTAAATATATTATTATAAGTATATTATAAGTTAGCTTAGTAAAATAATTTAATATTAATTTAAGATTTATTAGGTCAGCTTCACGCCTTATATCGCACAGTGCAGGGTAGACAGAGGGAACCTAATGTTAAGGCAATCCGTTCCCCACTTTCCGCCAAATTCTCGAGGCTTATTGTTGACTGGCGGAACTCAACGCCGTGCTTTACCTTATTACCATAGCGAAATGAAGAAATGGAAATATTAAATAATTCATTGCCCCAAGTGGCCACAGCTATAAATATATATCTAAAAAAAAACCTAAAACATTACCTCCCATCAATATCTTCGAAAGAATACCCACAAATTGAATAAGAGAACGCAAAATGTCATCCACACATGAACATCGCACGCCTATAGCCCAGCTAAAATCCTCCGGCGCGTATAATACGATTCACAAACACATCTGGCAAATACGTATTATAATTTCACCAATTGTAAATATAGCTTTCAATTCGTGCCCAATATTACGCTAGCGTCATACGTTTTCGAATTATTGTTTTTTTTCTCCACGCCCCGCTATTACATTCTTCACGTAGACTTCTGGCATCCGCGAGTTTCTTGTATACATACAAACAGATATTGTTAAAAACAGGGCAAGTGTGAGACCCGCCTATGGCGGGTTCCGTATCAATTTCACGATTGATGGTCAACGAGAAGTGAGATTTATTTAAAAGGCAAGCTTAATTTTGCGGCCCCATTTTGGAAAGGAAATACAAATTTTGTGGTGGTTTTCTTTACACAATTAACAATTTTGAAATTTGTTCCTTTATTATTACTGTAAGTTATCACTTCTTGTCAAATTTCATAAATCTAGATCGGGAGTACGTAGTAGCCTAATATTTTTAAGAATTATTGAGAAAAATAGCCTTAACAGATGGACAGGCATGTAAGGGTTCCATTTTCTCTTCTAAGGTAAGGAATCCTAAAATGTAACATTCCCAGAGGCACACTTCGATTGTCTGAACGTTTTTGATGGAGTGTCTTTACGCAGTCCGTATTCTATTATTTTTATGTCGCTAGGTATGTTTACTTATTATTATTATTATTCAGTTAGTAACTGTATGATCGGAAACGTAATACTACTTTCGTCGTTTTAGATCGTTCTCGGCTTTTCATTTATAAGATGTGAATTTTATGTAATTAATCTAAATATTATTATGAAAAATTAATACTTTCATCATGTGTACTACATGATATATATATAAAAGTACTTCACTTTTGTCTGCATATAATTCTAACGAATATTTTCTACTTTAAATCAAAAAAATAGATGTCATACTTAAAAATCTTATATAAGTTATAAACAATATCTTATATTATAATAACAAACTCTAAAATAACATCAAACTTAAAATGCAAACTATATTCAATTGACATGAATAGAAATATATAAGAAAGTTCTTTTAACCCACATACTTGGACCAGAATTTCATAAAATTTAGGTTCGAAGAGCTTTCGAATGAGCTTTGTATTGCATTTAATGACTGCCCTCTCTTAACTTAGAAGGCTAACTAGTGGGATCAATTCCTATTCGGTAAAGTTTTCATCTCAATTTTACATTCATGGAACATATTTTATTTCTATATAATACTTAGATCTAGCTCAATGGAGCCTCAAAGCTTTTGAAATATTTCTATAGCGTATTACAGTACAAATGTGGTTAAGTTGTTGAATATTTTTAACGACAAATCTCAATAAGTCCAGTTGCGGCTTGGCCTATATATTATTTATTTTATTTAAAATATTTAATACGATTTATATAAAATTTATTATTATTTTTAGCTTAACGCTGTATCTTTCATATTATAGGATAGCGAAACACATAGTGTGAAGACACTCCGCTCCTTTCTCTTTCGAATTTCTCTATTGAGTGGCCATATTTAACGCCGCTGGTTACTCATATACCTCAACAGTTTTAATGTATACTTAAGATAATATTTTTTTTTCAACTCTTACTAATTTTAATTAAATCGTATTATACGTAGATGTATAAAGTAAAAACAAATAGCCTATTAAATTGTAAAAATAGTCGCGCTCAGAGCTGGATACGGAGCAGTCATGTGCCAAATTTCAATTCGTTGGCATAGGTACTAGAGCAGACGACAATTCTACACTGAAGTAACTTGTCCTTAAAACGATTTAATTTTTTAATAAATGTATAGTTTATAAAATGTTATATTTTTTTAATTATTTTCTATAAGTAGAAGCTATCGCAAAGCAGTGAGTGAGACAGCCTCGTTTTCCCAATCTGGCAAGACGAAACGCGGCGTTGAATTTCGCGTGGAGTACTGAGTGTCATGACACTATTCGCTTTATCTAGCTTTAGCCATAAGAACAAAGCGTAGCTAAAAACAAGAATACAAGAGAAACATTGATTTATAAACTTAAAATCAATATAAAACAGAATATCATCTATCCAAGCCCCACAAAAGAGGACAGTGGACACCAAAAAGTAAAGCCAGAAATGTCTATTTAAATTTTTATACCATTCAATAACATATGCAATCTCAGTTTGAGATACGTTGAATCGTTCGTATCTTCTAGGTACATGAGAGGTAACTGTGTTTTCATAGCCGTGTTGTATGTAAATGTAATATTGTGAGTTTCACATTATTGACATTCTTTCGCTCTGTGCTATAAATAACTATGAATATTTTGTCATATGTATGAACGTAATATTTTTTTCTTTATGCTTCTTCCCGCGTGCTGGGACTTTGTGCTAGGACATTCTGTTCCTCACTTTCTGTCTAACTTTGGAAACTTGCGAGTGGCGGAAGTAAACGCAGTGTTTTGTCTCCCAAAACGGAGAAAAGAAAATAAATATTATTATTTTCTCGAAAGGACTTCGAATACAACCGAGTATAGACACTGCCCCAATACACCACGACGAATTCGACGATGACTGATTTTCGCAGAAAGAATTGTACAGAATTTGAATCTAAAACATTCACATAAAAGTCACTGCGACAGCGTGAACTTAGTTTCAATCATATCAAATTGATATAACACTTTTACACACATTTTTCAAAAATATAACAAACAATATAAGCAAACAGCTAACATAAACAAAAAATCATTCACACGATTTGATATAGGCAGGCTACATATGGAAATGGAAAAAAAAGCTCATTCTCAAATATATTTTTCCACGAATAATTACTCGCATAACACCGGCTGTGGCCTGACAGCGTGCCACCTTTTTTCCAAACATTTACAATACCAATATTTCAAGCTTCAAATATATATCACAAAGGCTGTAAATCATACATCAGAAAGCGTATCGTCAATCTCGATGCGAAATTTACCTTTCGATTGCAGTCTGTCGGATGAAATAGTTCGACCTATATACGATTGTCTTTTTTTTCTTTTAGTAAATTCCCGTTTTTTCCCGCATTTTTCCGCAGGATAGGCAGGGTATGTAAAAATAAAAATCCAAAATAAATCAGCTTTACGCTGTATCCCGCACACAGCAGGGTAGGCAGAGGGAACCTAGTGTTAAGACACTCCGTTCCCCACTTTCTGCCGATTTCTGGAGGCTTTGCGTGTTGAGGGGCAGAACTCAACGCCGCGCTTAACCTCGACACTAGAGCGAAGAAATGGAAATATAAATTTAAGTAAATATTTTATTTAAGTAAATATTATATGTCATCTCGAGTGAGAATCGAACCCACAACCAGTCGGTTTTACAGACACACCTCGTGCCACTGCACCACCACTGGAGGCAGGGTATGTAGTGTTAAGATATTTTGTCCCTTAATTTCCGTTAAATTTGATGTTCGAGACATTGCTGTTGAGTGGCGGAAATTAACGCCACACGTCGTCTACTGGAACGGAAAAATGAAAGTGTATATATTTTTTATTTTTTTTTTATAGTTATTCCCCGGAGTGAGGAACGAAAAAATAACCGTTGCGTTTACATCAAATATACGACTACGATTAAAAATAATTTGAGTGTTAGTGGATGTTGGTGGTGCTGTGTAGTTTTATACGGAGACTAAAGCTTCGATCTTTTTAATATTAATATTGTAAGACAAACGGCTACTTCTAAAATCGCTACAAATGCATATTAACAAGAGCCATCGTGACGCAGTGGGACAGCCCTTGACTTACGCTTACAGTCGTAAGCGTAATGATTGTTTGATCGTAGCCTACTTAGGGGGCTGAATTATTATTTTTTTGATAGCTATGCCAAGACGAAACCTGGCGTCGTTGAAATCCACCTCTCAACATATAGTGTTTCCAATTCGAGTTGTCCAACCCAAATGGCCATGGAACATGCCTATTTATAGGAGATGAATTCTAATATATAAAATACGGCATATATATTTAAAGAGTGTCTTATCTCTATGTTAGTCTGCTTAGATATATATTAAGAAATAGCAATATGAACCGTGATTAAACGTGCCTATATACTAATTAAATTTCTACACTACGGCATTTTCGTCATATTTCGTCATATATCCCAAATTCTATTATAAATTGTTAATATAAACTAACATTCTACTAATGTAGAGTACTTTTGAACGTTATTTAATCCCTTATTACGTACACTGAACTTCATACCTTATATTAAATTATTATAATGAGCTTTGTATCGCTGTGGAACGTATTTTAATGAATATTTCTATTTGCGTGGGTCGCAGGTTTGATTCCAGCTTGGAGTAATTAGACCAAATATAATTTATAATAATGTTAACGTAACTAAGACGAAGGAAACGTATTTTCTTATAGACACTATTTTAAATGTTCAATTTTAACGTTCGATTATTTATTCTTCATTAATAGTAATTTATTTATTATTCTTTCTCAACTTATGAATTTCGTGAAAAATCATGGAAAAAATCGTGAAAAGTATTTTGATAGAGGTCTAGCGGCACAGTTTTAGACTGTAAAGGTGACAGTTATGAATTCAATTTCCACTGGCGGCGTTGAGTATTGCTATTTAAATATAAATTTTGAAAATTGGGCAGAGAACAAAAGGAACGAGCTATTTACATTTTATTAAGTTTTCTGATAAGCATTAATAATACGAGAAATTTTAGATATATAATATTTTTTCTTATAATTTCTCTTATAATCACTTATTAATATTAGATCGTACAACTTTCCAGCCCCTACAAAGCAGTATCAATTACACTTAAACAGTATCTTCCATTCCATACAACCATGATAACGTAATACGTACCTACTATACCACACGATAAAAAACTTCAATTACACGACAGCACGTATGAATGGCATTTAATTTATATCTTTAGTTACTTTCTGCTTAAGAAAAACCGAACCAACTGGTTCGTTGTACGTAATTTAGAGATGAATCACCGTCCAGGTGCGTGTGCGACGCTCCGTCTGGTATAGTGGTGTAACCAGTTTAAAGAGACGAAAGCTGCAGGCGAAAAGCTTTATATTATAAAATATTATAGTATAATGAACGTATGTATGTATGTATATATGTGATCAAGATTGGGTAATTTTGTGTAAAATGATAAGGATTTTTATTATTTTAGTAAAAAAGCTTGTGTAAAGTTAGGTTAATAATTTATTTAAAAAAAAATGCATTTTCACGCTTTTTCCTATATGGCAAGGTAGGCAGGACTACGACTAGACTGTTAAAAAACCCTGTTCCCCATTTTTGAAGATTTTCGAATGACCTCACCGGAGGTCACGTAAGAGCATGAGGACCCCTCGTGGGCATTGAAGAGGTTGATGACAGTAAAAAAGGTGAAAGAGGTATGCAGAGACCGTGCTGTTGGCGTTTCGACGTCTAAGGCTGCTCCGCTAGTTATGAAGCGTGAATCCAAATAAAAGCTTATAACTTGGAGACCAGATATATCTGTATGGGTATACAGATACTTACATCTGGTATCTGTACAGATCAAGATAACACAAAGAA
>JAJHJA010001537.1:0-31290 GCA_021202915.1 Heliconius himera | reverse complement strand
TGGCTAGCAGCTCTCCGGAGGCATTCAGCAGAGCCTCCGCCTACGGAACCCGCGCTGCCTCCCGCGCCCGCGTCCGCCCCGCCTACTACCACTACCGCGCCCGAGTGCCCCTCGCCACTGCCGCCGCAACGTGCTAAGAAGATCGGTAGGAACAGGTCGCCTACCGGTAAGTTTATTTATTTATTACGTAGTTCATTTTCAACACATTGTGTGCTAGTTATGCCCTATCTTCTGTTCAAAGCGAGGATATATGAAACTAATTCATCTCCTGAATAAAAATCGAACCTAAAACCGCCGCGTTTACAATCAGACGCTGCCTCACTGCCACAACGGCCCAGACTTCAATTTGTCTCTATATATCCAATAATAATAAAACATACATTATTAGTGATTCCATTTTTGCCCACCAGGTCCCCCAACCCCCACCCTCCCATCTTCCCCAAAGAACAAAACGTGGAAGGGGCGCGTGGCGAAGCAATTAAGGCGCATGCATGGCGGCGCGAGCACCACTCCTCCGGTCACAGGGTGGCTCGGCGCGCCGCTCGAGCGATGTCCCGCTGATGCGGAACATCCAAATGTACCGAGGGCTGTTACACTGCCGGCTCAGGCGGTTGAGGTAATTTATTAATATATCTCTTAATAGCTATTTCCTGTGGCTTCGCCTCCGTGGCCAAATGGAAGTAACTAAAAGTTGTTTCATTTCGAACATGTAGTTCTTGAGATCAGGGCGTTCAGCCGAATAAGCTCACATCTTAGCCATTTACGCCTGTAATTTAAAAACCATACAACTATACTTTTTTAGAAATATATAAAAATTTGAACGTAGCCGGATTTGTAAAAAGTTCCAAGAGGCGCGGGTTCAAATTTTTATACGTTTCTAAAAAAGTATTTTTCTTTCCCAAGTGTGGAATAACACTTTATAAATATCATACAATTATGTGTAACTATACTTTATGTAATTTTCCCAAAAGGAAGGTTTATAATTTATATATTTTTTTATAATATAGTGCTTGCTATGGTAAAGGGAAAAACTAAATTAAGAAACACTACTTCTGAACCATAAATTGTAGCATGGTATTTTTCCACGGATTAATTTTATTAGCTTCGAGTAATTTAAATTAAGTTAACTTTTAGGTTCCATAAAAATTGGTTGCCGGTGTTGTATCTCAGTTTCTTTATGATATCCATTTTCTCAATTTGCTAGTTACTATTTATATATCTTTATCCAGTAACTATACCAATAATTGACAGAAATAATTACACATATTAAAACTTTAAATATAATAATGTTATGTCGTTTTTCTTAAAGTTATGCTATTTAGGATAACAATCTTTTAATATTTTAAATAATAATCCACCATATTCATCATTAACAGACATACGGGCTGAGAACAGTAGGCGTTTACCGTGTCCCCGGTAACGCGGCGGGCGTGGCGGCGCTCGCGGCGGCCCTGGACAGAGGGGAGCCCCCGCCCGCCACCGACCCTCGCTGGGCCGACGTGCACGTCGCCTCCAGCTTACTGAAGGCGTATTTACGAAGACTGCCAGATCCTATATTGACGAAGCATTTGTATCCGGCTTTTATTGGTGAGTTGTTTTTTTTATATTTTGAAATATATTTAATATTGTTTTAATATGAATTCTTCAAGTAAACTTTATCGGACTAAACGTGCATATCTCTAAAGTATTGAGCTACAAATATTATTAGAATAAATATCTTCTCACCTATATCTCTTCACAAACAGACTATATTAGTCTATAATGAAAGAATAAAAAAAATAGTTTGTACATAGAAGTGCTAATAATAAAAAAATGTATTACAGCGGCTGACAGGTCGCCAGAAAGAGCTCGAGAACTACGACGTCTCGTCCACGCCTTACCCGCCGCCCACTACGCCACTCTGCGCTATTTAGTACAACACTTACGTCGCGTAGTCGCCCACGCCTCCTGCAACAAGATGGAGGCGCGCAACTTGGCGATTGTGTTTGGACCGACGCTTGTGAGGGCCGCCGGCGATGATATGCTGGCCATGGTCAATGATATGTCCAGCCAGTGTCGGATTATAGAGTCTTTCTTGACACATGTAAGTTGGATTTTTTTCTGTATTTTGAGTGTCAATCCTTTATACATTATGTTATTTAGACAGAGAATATTAAAATCCTGCATTCTTCATATAGCAAATATTCATATAGCAAACTTTTCTATAACTAGTTCTATATTGTTTTGAAATACTATTATAATAATATTATTTAGAAATCGATTTAGCTCAGTAAGCCTAATAAATAATATTACATAACAATTTCCAGTATGAATGGTACTTCGAAGAAGAAGAAGGCTCGCCGCCTGCGGAACCGCCCATCCCAGAACCACCCGCACCCGCCTCGCACGACCTTCTTATACATAATGTCAAGAAGATCGAAGGTAATTTAAAAAAAAACTTATTAATGTGGATTTATTCATCTTTATTTTTATCGTAAGATAAAACAATAATTTTAACATTTTATTGCACATAAAATGTTAAGATACCATTTCATGAAGAGTTTTTTTGCACTTACGTATTACAAAAACGGTGATAGAACAGATAACATGGATTATAAAATTATATTAGTATTAAAAAAAAATGTTTAACTAACAATTACCCATTCACAGGCAAAGATGTATCAACCCGCGACATAGTGTCCTCAATAATATCGGCCGCGAACCGCAAGATTCAGCGAAAGCCGCGTAAGTCGGACAAGAAGTGGGACGAGAAGCCGCTCTCGCCCGCCGCGTCGCCGCCGCGCTCGCCGCTCGCGCCCGCACCCGCCGCGCACTACGACGGGCGGGAGCACTACATGGACGAACAGGACGGTGCTGACAATAAGTGAGTATTTGTTTTCTTTCCGTTATATTTTCGAGACAATGCGTGTTGAATAGCGGAATTTAACGCCGCGCATATCTCGCACATAGCAGGATAAGCAGAAGAAACTTCCTGGAAAACATTTCGTTCCCTTTAAGACACTCCCATTACTCAACTTTCGCCGAATAATTGATATGTGTTTAATTTATATTATTTGTGTTTATTTCAGAGTTGATATATCATCAGCGACTATGGGGCGACGCCAGGAGGTATCGCGGCTCAACAATTTCTCTATCGATGGTGCGTATCAGATACAGTCTTTTTTTTTTGAGAAATTCATAATAAAAAAATATAGAAGCTTTCACAATAAATGTAAAGTTTCTTTTTGTTAGATGTATTTTATTCTTAAAACTTACTATACAAGTCATTTTATTAAAATTTTCCCTGCCTTTTGGATCCTACTCAATACTATTCTATGTCTATAACTAAGACCTACACAATTTTACCAAGGTATTGGCTATTTTATGTAGGTTGCTATCGCTTTTATCGTGTACGTCTTATATTTTGTTTCAAGTGTATGTAAATGTGTATATTATTTGCTCTATTAGGTATGCGGTTCTGACGTCAGAGAGTAGATACAGCAATCCATTTCTTTTATCCACATTCAAAGGTATAGGAATGTGAGAGTGTTACAAGTGTGTGTGTTCGGCGTCCTCGTTAATACCAATGTTGGTTTATGTTCACTTTGTATCAAATAAAAATAATATTAAACAATAAAATACATATATATCGATTTATAAAAACAGTCGCATATTACATGTAAAGAGTGAATGTAGACAATGCCCAGCGTCTCATTATAACTAACCAATGCTTCTAAGCGACGACCGCTGACAGCACGGTTTGTTGGCGCATCGTCTCGACTTCGCCTCGCTGTACAAATTCATACCTTCATACACTCGCATCATCTCGCGTCAGCTCTAACCGCTTCCGATTGTTTCCCATCTAACCGTCGACGTCATAGTAACGACCCGTCTTACCGCAGGGGCCGGCGACCTGGTGACGTCCCTGACGAGCACGTTCGACCAGAAGCTGCGCACGCTGAACAACTCGTCGCCGCTGGACGACGGCAGCATCCCCTACGCCGACGAGTGCCAGGACGACGACGAGGCCAAGTCCAGCTCGTCGCCGTCCGACGCGGGCTCCGTGCGCGGCGCCTCGCCCCCGCGCGCGCCCCGCGCCCCACGCGCGCCTCGCGCCGACTTGCTCAAGGCAGCGTGGCTGCGCTCGGCGTCCTCGTCCTCGGACGAGCCCGACGCGCGCTGGCCGGCGCCGCCCGCGCGCCCCGCGCACCCCGCGCGCCCCCCGCCGCCGCCCGCCGACGACTCCGAGAAGGAGAACCGCGACGACGACAAGGACGTGGACACGCGCTCGCAGGCCTCCGACGCGCCCGACAACGACCGCGCGCGCTACGCCTGCCGCCTGCAGCGCTCCGAGTCGCTCTCCAAGGGCGAGCGCCTCAGCAAGCTGGAGAAGGGCGAGTGGAACGTGGTGCGGCGGCGCGAGGGCGGCGGCGGCGGCGCCTGGCGCTCCACCAAGCTCAAGCGCAAGAACGGCATGCCGGAGCGCGGCATCAAGCGCCGCCACACCGTGGGCGGCACCAAGGACTTCGACAAGGACGGCTGGGCGGCGCGCCACACGCGCACCTCCTCGCCGGACCTGTCGCCCGCGGCGTGGCAGCCCGCCTGGCGCCCCGTGTGCCGCGCGCCGCTCGAGTCGCACGTGTAGCGGCCGAGCCCCGCAGAGGCTACCTTTGATTCGATTCATTTGACTGAATAGATTAAGTCACAAACCTTTATATATTTTTTAATAACGAAAATAATACTCAAAAAACCTCCGCTACTTGTCGTGTTCGTGTTTCGCGCATTTACGATTCTTACTCAATTTCTTGATTTGATCGAAACCTTAGATAGTGACCGGTACTACCGTGTCAGGAAGCAGGAATGTTTTATTGCAACTTTATCTATTGAATTGTGCAATACACTTATAATTAATTATATGTAATATGGATTAAAACAGAGCATAGATGCTAAACATTAAATGAATTAGTACGAGCGTTGAAAAACCTAGCTCCTTAAATAATGCCAAAGAGTGATAAGGACAGCTCTGCTGATGAGAATCGATAGCAGGGCACCGGTGCAGGGAGCGGTAAGAGGAATCATTTATTAGGTGTAGAACAACAAACCGCTGTCATCGATATGGACATAATATTTTCTGTAGTAATAAATTGTGCGTTAGTTATACAATAAGTATATCGAAACCATTTGAGTCTATATTACTTGTAAGCAGGACTCCCGCAGTAGGTTCTAAACTACTATTAATGGAGTCGGTGGTATTATAACTAAGTGTTTGAAATAAACAGCATAATATAGGTAAAGTAAGTGCTAATAGTATGTAATTAGTATGAAATTTTATTGAGTAGGCCCGAGGGCTTCTTTTAGTGTCTTAGGTAAGACCGAAACTGTAACACCATAGTAAATTTTAAGGACTGTTCTAATATAAAGCTTTGAAGTTTAAAAATAATTAAAATGTAATATGTATACACGAGACATACGCATCACCTACTTGCCTTCGCCGCTATTGAGATCAAATTATAAGCACAATTAATTCTCGATTATTAGTAAGTAAATGAATTAACAAAGTTACCATCTAGTGGTTCTTTTGGCGAGAATTATAAAAACTATAGATATTACGAAAGCTGACTAGCACGAATGTATATTTCGCAGTTTTAAATTTTGAGCGGTTTAAGTATATTGTAATTAATAAGGCAGGAACTAACGCGAGGTGCGATACTTCAGTGATAATGTTTGAGTGATCCCTTAGACTTTGTAAAAATGTACATGTTCTTTTATCATTAATTTATATTAAATTTGTTATCGTAGCTATGTTGAATGCGATTATTTTTTATTGTTTTGTTTATAATACAAAAGTATTTTTAGGCTAAATTCGAATTGTTATTTATTTTGAAAATATGTAAAACGTGATTCGGCTTTTAGACGACGACTAGTGTAAATATTACGCTCTTAAATGTTTTAGATTTCCGTTCATTAATTTTTAAAAAAATTTTAATACCATCTTTAAGTTAAGACGATCTCAAGTTTGTTGAATGTTTGCAAAGCGTTCCTTTTAAAGTTTTATTTGTAAATATATAATATCATAAAAGTAGGGACAATGGATTTTACAAATAATTTACGTCGTAGATGCGACGGGAGCGCGTAAAAAGCTGCCGTCGATATAAGTCAATGTAATGAAGAAGTTTTATTGAAAATAAATGTATTCATGCTCTTCGTGTATCCGCTATGAAGTTCAGTAAACACTATTAAAGACATATTGCAAATGTGGCTCTGACCAGATTTACATTGTCATTGTGTATATTTTGGAGTAATGAAAATAAAATATTGAAACAAATAATCACTTTTGTATGTTTTTTTCCTATTTCCTTTCCTTTTTGTCGTTTTTTGTCATGAAGGATCAAAATAAAGATATTTTAAATTTGACTTGGTCAACATTAACTTAGAATATATACAGAAGGATCGAGTTTTAATTCATATAATTTTATTTTTATAAAATAATTAACTTTTTAACTTTTAATATATTTGAAATATTTTTAATTAAACCCTCTTAAGAAAAGTTACTCTTTTAATAATATACAATATAAGTCTATTCTTTGTCTTTTTATTATGAAATATATAGTATAAATAATTGCTTACAAAGTTTTAAAATGTCTTATGCAATAATTTGCTATGTATAATGGGCCCCCGAAAAGAACTTACAGGGTTATCACCTTATCAGAAGCACAGAACACATATACCCAAAGGGGTAAAGTGCCCGACCAGTGTTACCAGCCCCGATCAGAGTTTTACCGTTCAGCAAATCAATTTTAAATGGTAATTAAATTATCTGATCATATTTAGGTTGCAGTAAATTATACAAAACGAAAAATTCATTAACAAAACAAAATTTCAAAAAATAAAGTTCTATACATTTTTCACAAGTAAATATTATTTTTAAGGGAAAGCTGATTTTCTTTACGTATCTTCAATCTTAAAATTCTGCTAATATAACTAATGAACCATGATCAGTCATCTATACACAACATAAATATTTTATATACGTAGTTTTTAGTTTAACTTCACGCTGTATCCTGCACATAGCAGAGTTGGCATAGGGAACCTGGTACTTAGTGTTCAAACACTCCTTTCCGTTTATGGGAAACAACACTTGCGTTGCCCACTTTCTGCCGAATTCTGAAACCATTGCGTATTGAGTTGCAGAGCTCAACGTCGCACTTTGCCTCGACATCAGAAATTATTATATTGCATTTCCTCGAGTGAGAATGGCACCAACAACCTGTCACGTTTACATGTTTACCTGATATTAGACTTTTTTCTTGTATTATGTTTTGTAGGTTTAAATGGACATCTTCATATAACTCGTATTTTAGTCGCCATAGGAAAACGACAAGAGTTGAGGGATGGCACCGCACACCGATAGACCGTTGGCTGCTACGGTTTTAGAAAGTTTTTCATTATTATTGACTGTCAAATCTCTCATTCGCGCAGTCTATATAATTATAGTTATTATCCATTCTGACAGAATTATCGGAACTTAAACAAACCTGCAACCACAATCTTCCTGATCGATGTCAAAACAACCAAGCGGCTATTATTATGGCCAATCATTATGAGCATATTATTATACTCTTAATGACTGGCCCTAGTCCCATTATATGGTAGATATGGTCTAAGAAGAAGTGTGTTATCTTAACTTAAAAGTGTTAAAAGTGTCCCTTGAAGTGTTTAGAAACTTGATAGCTCCATCCACTTGTAATATAGGAGAAGGTGGTATTGTGGCCTCCGCAGATATCGTGACCCTCTTTGATATTTGTTATTAAAAATCTCGCTATCCAATGGTTTTTTTTTTAAACGAAATATTAATATGACAATATTAAAACAACACAAAAAAAGAAGAAGCAGTTTAAAATTGCACTTATTGAAACTTTTTAATATATTGCAATGATTTAAATAATTTTGTAATAATATGAGAGCCCAAGAAGAAGGATTTTCGGATTTACTAAAGCGCGGCAAATTAGTATATTAGGGGATTCCTTGTATAAAACCCAATGTCCCACTTATATTGGCCGCCCGCCTATGATAAAGGATCAGATTAGTAAAAAGAACCGGACAGATGAGTGCCTTGCTCGCCCACGGAGAGTTCCATATAAAAAATTGGAGGTCTTGAACTATTTCTGAAATTCAAGCTTAGCCTAGCCTGAGCTCTTTCATACGATACCTCATGTGAACTAGCGACTTTTATCTTTAAGGCTATTACTTTTTAGAATTTAATTATAAATGTATGGTTTTCATTTTTTTTTCCGGAACTAGTAGAACCTGTAGATGCTATTTGCAATTAGAAGTACCCTCTTAATTTTAATTCATTTTATAGTGTCTAAATACGTTTTTTGCGATATCAATGGTTATATGATTTTTTTAGTTGATAAATGTAGAAACAATTTTTTTTCAGGAAATCCAGGGACCGTAGATCTGAGTATATATGATTTTAATTTCAACTCGATACCTCCAAGCTTTCCTGAGACAAAGATTCTTGACAGACAGACGGATGGACAACAAAGTGATCTTATAAGGGTTTCTTTTTTCCTTAAAAGGTATGGAACCCTAAAAATGTATCATCTGTAATTCTCGAGTGCGCCAGGTTCAGGTAGAGTGAGTTACCTGTATATTCCACTAATCTGACAATTTGAGAGGGATGTAAAGAAGGGGAGAGCTACAAAGTGATTAAAAAAAACGTTTTCTAACGACATTCTCGAGCGTGACATTTTTTTTATTTTGAAAGGAATAAATAACACAAGAATTACGAAAAATATCCACCCTGCGGTGGAAATATCAGCGCTCCTTTTACGGAGACAGCATATAGGATAAAATATTTTAAACCCATACCTAAAGATTAATCAAGATACCTCAATAGCTTAGACGTTGGATTTTTTTTTACGATGTTTATCCATACCTGTATTTCGTGTGACGCAGTTACGCATAGATACCAATAACGTAAACACATACTACTACAAAAATACTACTAACTAATTTTTTTCTTTTTTTTTTGATTTTCGATTTCGGAATGAAGCGTATGCGGCGGTTTCCCTTTGATAGGTTTATGTGTGCGTGCGTCGTTCTTGACGAATGGCGTTTTATATTACAATAATAATTTTATTATTTATTTTGTTCGAATCTCGATCGAGTATTATCTGATGAATTCCACAAGCCGAAGTAATAAATTTTTTTCTATAACATTTAATGCTTATATCCTCCGTATTTCTATTTCTCTCTCATTCATATACCATTTTGGTTTCTGTTGCCATGACAGCTGATCACACAACCCTTGTGTATCCGGAATCCGGAAGCGTGCAACAAGCCATTATATGTATATATATATATTGACAATCAGAATTGTTTCTAGATCCTATGATATTGATAATTTGGCCTCCTCATATTGCATTGTGGTCCCAGGGGCCATATAACATACAAATATAGTATTTGAATTCTTTACTTGTTTACAGATACCTAGACAACATTTTTTGTCGTCAACTATCAATTGGTATCAAGAGGAAATCCTGAAAGCGGAGGCGGTAGAACTCGTCCGAAATGGGACGGTCATTGACGACAAAAAATGTTGTCTAGGTATCTGTAAACAAGTGTCGCGTGAGGACTCAAATAGATTATGTATATATTGTGACACGACTTATTCTAGCGACAGACTTGGAGAAGAGTGGATTCAGCTTTAGACCTATACTTAACTTATGAACTCACACTGGCTGTGCAGGCGAAGTAAATCGGCGATTTTTGTCATTTAGTTTAGTTAAACATTTAATTTGGCTTGGATTTCTTAAATTTGAGCTCATTCAGAATATGCATTTTTTAAATATTTTTGGCCCGTCGTGGCGCAGCGGCACAAGGTGTGACTGTAAAACCGACTGGTTTTGGGTTCGATCCCCACTCGAGGAGATGAAATATTTACTTAAATTTATATTTCTATTTCTTCGCTCTGGTGTCGAGGTTAAGCGCGACGTTGAGTTCTGCCACTCAACACGAAATGCCTCTCAAATTTGGCAGAAAGTGGGGAACGGAGTGTCTTAACACAAGGTTCCCTCTGCCTACCCTGCTGTGTGCGGGATACAACGTGAAGCTGTTTTTTTAATATTTTTAATATTCTGTCGCATTTTTAATTCCATATTAAATCATATGTAGATAAATAAATATCAAAACTGGTGATGTATTATTTGTGTTCCTTTTACTCGTAGGTACTTTTCATACTGGACTTCAAAAACAAAAGGGGGCCACGTTACCATATTTTCCCTATATTTTTATATTATAAATAAGTATTTTAAGTTTTGAATCCCGTGTCAGGCTAATAATACAATAACTTTACTGCAATATCAAATTAGTAAGCCTGTTGTTTCACTTGACTTTATAATTTATTTTACACTATTAAGGGATGGGTAGACCTAAAAGGATACTTCTCGAATAAGTAGGTAGTGATTGTCCTATGTAAAGTTGCAATCTTAATTAGGCATTATTTTTATACAAACTGACATTTTGGCCTCCCACGTGACAAAAAACGCCATTGCTACGCAACGCCAAAAAAAGGAAGTAGGATTCTTCACCGTCTCCATAGAGTATTATGGTCTCAAACCGCTACAGAACAATATTCGTGGATTTGGTAGAAAATACCGAAATTGCCACGATAAAAATTGGAAAGCTACCCCTTATAATTTTATATGGAACTAAAAATCTTGCAAAGCTTACAGAACTTCTAGGAAGTGTTCCTATAACAAAGCTGATTTCATATACAGAATCATAAATCAAAATCAACTGTACTAACTAGCGTTCACTTCTTCCATACTACAAGGTATCCGAGATAAAGGTCTTATTGGCCATACGTTTAATAGGAAAGACAGAAGACCATTTAGAGCCGTAATTAAAAACCTTCAACACTCGACAATAATTACTATAATAAAAGAAATCCTTGAGGAAACAGGAAACATAGTTATCGGGGAGATAATAAATGCAAAATGTATGGTCCTGAAAAGAAATCTACTTTTTAATTTTTTTGCTACGCTTCAACAGAGGCTTAATAACAAAGTAGGGAAAGCCCCTAAATACATCAACCATCAATCACTTTCATAGAGGACCCACGTAAACAAAAATCAATCGTCCAATGCCAAAAATGTCAGCAATAAGGCCATTCTAAAAATTAATCCATACGACCGTACCGCTGCGTGAAATGTGCTCAAAAACTGCAGTTTGTCCCAAGACAGACCGAAATACTCCAGCAAAATGTGCTCTTTGCCTTAGTTTATTTTTAGCTAACTACAAAAGCTGCGAAGTATATTAAGAAATACTATCTAGAAATTCGAATAAACAGACATATTTTAAGAATTAATATCCACACAATCAAATCAAAATCTGTATCTAACAATTTTAATCAATTGAACACCCAGCTACCAACACAACATCAACAAGATGATAAAACGAAAGAAGATACGTACCTAAAGATAAAAATTAAGAATCAATGGCAACAATAAAAATATCGGAACAATTACACCAAGCAAAACAGAAGAAATGCTTTTTAAACAAGCAAAAAAGCTTGATTTAATCTCACTACTGAGTACTTCAATTAACTAAAAATTAAAATGAAAAATGCAAAAAACGCACACTGGGCCTCCTGACTTACCAGCACAAGAGGAAGATAGCTTAAGAAATCTGTAGATAAGAATAATGTGACTACAATTGACTAGTGAGCCGATCAACTGGTCGACTGACCCAAATCGCCTTCCTAATATCATCGATTTCTTCATTGTCAAACGCCTGTCCAGACTTCCCCCCTATCAAATAGAAATTTGCATAGACTCCTACATCAATCACGTACCGGTAATCCTAACTCTCGGCACTTCTGTGTTGCATAAGGAACCTGGCAATAAACTTTACAGTAAGCGCACTGACTGGAATTGCTTCCGAGAACTAGTCTATGAGAAACTGGAAATAAATGTAAGCCAAAAATCTACATCAGACATTGACATAGCCATACGCAAATTTACATCAATCATTCAAGAAAGTTGTCAGAAGTTCACGCCTGAAGACATTAATCGTCACCCGAAAATTAAAACATACTCTGATTCTATATGTCAAATGATACTCAAAAGAATTAGCATAATAGCTGACACATCAATAACAAAAGGGAACTGAACAAAGCATTGAAATCTGAAAATATTAATTAACGAAGCAAATTACTCTTAAATGACTCTGAGATACTTATTTAGAAGATCTAACAGTGACAAAGCTACCAATTATTCGCTATGGATAGCTTCCAAAAATCACATACCATTGTACCAAAAATCACTGCTTCGTTCCCCTGGTGGCCAGTGGTTTAATATAAGTTTCGGCAAAGCTGAAGCTTTCGCAAAGCACCTTAACCAAATATTTACTCCAAACGTGGCACCATTGAGTGCTAACGAAGCTGATATAGATTTTATATGAAATTCTGAAATCGTACTTATCTAATAGAAATTTCCAGGTAAGAGAAAACGCGTCAACTGCGAAACCGCAGGGGTTAGTACTGAAACGAATGTTATTTACAAACGCAAAGGATTGAGGAGTTACCGTGGCAACATTTGTTGATGATATAACCCTATTTAATTTTATCCTTCGACTTAAAAAGAGACGAGATATGTGTGACAACTGAATGGTCTGAAATGCACCAGACTTCGATAAGGAAAGGACGTAGCTCCGACGGCAGCAATGCCCCTAAATGTTTGAAACATCCACCACATCTGTTTATAGTGTAAAAAACTGAGAGTAAAAAGGCATATTTAGTACACTTGATGTTTTTTAATGATCAACAACCTACATGATCTGGATCGGCGACAAACTATCGCAAACTGTCACAAGACACGCTAAGCACTCTTTACAAACGCTTGTGTTGTCGTCGCTTCACATCTGGCAAGCTTCTCCATGCGCTGCGGCCTATAAGATAAAAAATAAAATAGTATGTCTGTTTTAGGCTTGTGTCAATAGTGATTGATCGAAACAAAAGATTGCAATCACGAGAAGCGCGTGATTGATTCTATCAAAGAAGGCAGTGGCCAGATCAAGGGATCGGGGATCATATACAACCAATCACTATCAAATGAGAGAGTATCAATGATGAAACAGAGACGCAGGCGCGACAATGTAGGCAAGAGTCATTCGAGTACGACAGAAACAGTATGAAAACAGGAATAAAATATATCATAAACATGATAAAATTAGAGTCTATATTTGCTGCACGTTTCAAAGTTCATATTTCTTACTTCTTAGTAGTTTGATTCAAATTAAAAGATATCCTAATTTATAATTGCAATATTGTTATTTTATTACAAATTATTTGTTTATTATTCATAGTAATTTGTAACAGTCATTTGTATTATCTGCTAGCTTCAAACAATTCTAAACAGTTGGCGAGGTCTGTTGACTGTATGTAAAAAGGTAGGATTCAATAGATGGCGCTATATTAAAAGTACAAAAGTTTCATATCACTACGTAGTATAAAAAAACTAATATTAAATGATAGATAAAAACATTATTAATGCGTTTATTAATCAGTAAATCAATACCAAACACCATGATCACTGTAACCAAATACTACGGTCCATTACATTAGATATAATAATAAAGTAAAAAAGGGTACGGACCAAGTGTCTCTGGTGCTGGAAAAAAAACGTCGTCTAAAGAAAGCGCGAGTCGCTTCCTGAATACATCAATCTAACCGTTCGAGGGAATGAATCATATGAACCGGTTCATTGTCGCAACTGATCGAGATGGATATCAATCACGAAGATTGACCGATCGACACAAGCCTAGTCTGTTTATTATCTGTAACCAAACACCAAACCGTTTCATAGACAAAAGAGTTAAAAGCGCAAACGCCCGCCATTCTTGTTTGCTGTCAAAAACCGTAATATTGTAATGTCGTGAATTCGTTGATATTTTTTTTTCATTTTAAAACGTTTATGCGCCGACTTATATGAGTAGTTAGTATTAAAGTTAATTTTCATCATGTCTAATATATCTCTTGATAAGGAAACGTTTTTTAGACGTATGAAAAGGCTGTACGCGGCGTGGAAGGTTTGTCACAAGAGCCACGATATTTCTTATGCCAGTTTTATGAGTATTTTTCACTTATTAGCAACCTAATTTTGCAGGCTGCAGCTGCTGATTCTAAAAGTGATGATGTATTAGCCAAGATTGATTGCTTAGTTTCTTGTGTGGGGGTTGACGAAGACACACTTTATAGTAAATCAACAGCGTTACAGGTTCGTTTTTGTTACCAATGTGCGCATAAACATGTTACTTAAATTTATTTAACATATAGTTAAATTATAATTTTACTATTTATATTACGCTTTATTTTTTAAGTCTAGCAAATACAAGAGAATATTCAAATTGTTTTCTTACGTGTTTTATTATGTTTATTTCAACAGACTTGGCTTTTTGGATATGAGCTACCAGATACTATAACAGTTCTTACAGAGCAGTCTATGTGTTTTTTGGCAAGTAAAAAGAAAATTGAATTTTTAAAACAAATTGAAAATGGCAAAGATGAAACAGATTTACCACCTGTCAAACTGCTTATTAGAGACAGAGTAAGTATAAATTGATAACAAAATACTGACATTTTATTAAACATTTACATGTGTATATATTTAGTATAATATGTTATTAATGCTAATGGTTTTATCTTTAGAATGATCATGACAAAGAAAACTTTAATAAACTTATACAAGAGATTAAAAAATCAAAGTCAGGAAAGACACTTGGTGTATTTGCAAAAGATAATTACCCTGGGGAGTTTTGCGAAAGTTGGAAAGCTGCCATGAAAGTAGAAAAATTTGAAAATGTTGATATTAGCTCTTCAGTCGCTGTATTAATGGCACCAAAAGAGGATTCTGAAGTTATAACCATAAAGAAAGCCTGTTTGGTCACAGTAGATGTCTTCACAAAGTACTTAAAAGATCAAATTATGGAAATTATTGATTCTGATAAGGTATATTTTCTTATTTTGGTATATTTTCTATTTTATCTCTACTAATAATGTCTAATTTGATTAATAGGCATGTTCAGGTTACAGGTCTAAGCCAACAATATGCTAGATGTGTATAATAATAAAACTGTTTTCTGCCATGCCAATATGTTTTACTTTCGCTTACTGATATTTTAATATATTTAAATATTAATGGATAATAAACATCCTTAATTTTTTTTTTGTGTTTTTTTTAGAAAGTAAAACACTCAAAATTAGCAGAAGGTGTGGAGGCAGCGATATCAGATAAAAAATATGTAACTGGAGTCGACACAAGTCAAGTTGATATGTGCTATCCACCTATCATACAATCTGGAGGACATTACTCATTGAAATTTAGTGCTGTTTCAGACAAAAATCATCTACACTTTGGTGCCATTGTCTGTTCACTTGGCGCTAGATACAAATCTTACTGTTCAAACATTGTACGCACATTGCTTGTCAATCCAACTGATGAAATCCAAAGCAATTATAATTTTTTACTTAATATTGAAGAAGAAGTTATGAAAAAGTTAGTTGCTGGAGCTAAATTGTCGTCTGTCTATGAGGCTGGACTAGAATTGGCTAAGAAGGAGAAACCTGAATTAGTTGATAACCTCACAAAAACATTTGGGTAAGTGAATCATTGAAGTATCAGTATCAGATTGTCCTTAATAATTTTATAATATGATACATGGTATTGTTTATATAAGGCAGGAACTATCATGACTGTAAATACAATGATTCTCTCTCTCTCTTCATATATATATATTTGTAATCTTTATATATTAAATATTACATAAGATTTAAATATATGATGCAATAATATGTTTATATGCATCTACACTTTTCCATCAAGAACCAAAGGGATATATATTTCTTTATAAATTTTGTACTTAGATTTGCCATGGGTATAGAATTTCGAGAAAGTTCTATAGTAATTGGGCCGAAAACTTCACAAGTAGCTCGAAAAGGCATGGTGTTTAATATTAACATTGGCTTGGGCAGTCTAAGTAATAGTGCTTCAACTGATAAGGAAGGCAAGGTGTGTATGCATTTATTTCTAAAAATGTTTGTTGTTACATTTTCTATTTTTCATTTAATATTCATATTTATTATTTTTTCGCACAAAATAAGAAAGATTGGTAGTTGAAATATTTTTTTTCTAAAAATATTTATATGTTGAAAGGCGGATCTCAACGCCGCACTTTGTCTTCTTATCACAATGAGGAAATTAAATACTTTTCCCCTATAGGAAATCGAACGCACTACTGCTGTGACACAGTCATTGTACTTCTTCTCTATAATGGCCTCCGCCAATAAATTATATAATTGTTGCAGACCTATGCACTGTTTATTGGTGATACAGTATTAGTAAATGAGGAACAGCCAGCCTCACTTCTCACACAATCTAAGAAGAAAATTAAAAATATTGGTATCTTCCTCAAAGATGATGATGAAGATGAAGAAGAAGAAAAAGAAAATAAAACTGAAATACTTGGTAAGTATATGATTAGGAATTTATGTGTATAATTTAAGTCAGTAATATTATTGTTAAAATTAACTTTTAAAAAAATTTTACTTTTGATCATAATTATCATTATTTTATACTTTTGATGTTTTTCATAATTTTCAACATATAAACTATTAATCATACAAAATAAGATATTGCTGAACAATTTTAACAAATTTACTTACAGATCATTAAACCACAACATATTTTGTACATAGACTATAAAATTTTGGTAAAACCTTACATTGAATAATCATGCATGTTTGAATAAAACTTGTTTCAAATATTATAGATTGCTTAATTTTTTTTCATAAATGACATAATTTAAATTATTTAGTAATTAAGTTAAAGATATTTGTTTGTTTTTGTAAATGCATTGTTTTGTTTGAACATCTTTCACTTTGAGTAAAGTAAAAGTACTTTTTTTTCCACATAATAAATTTTAATTGTTTTCTCTTTCACATATTATAAAAAGACTTCAAAATAATGCTACTTATATGTATATTATTGTGTTTCGAAACTATTAACTTCTAATGTGACACATTATTTTCATATTTTATTTCCTTCCATGCAATCGTGGATGGATAGAAAATGGAGGTGAGTTTGGTTTTAAACTGAAAAATATTATTGCATGACATTTAAAAGTAGTGAATAATTCTTTTTTTTAATAGTCTTGCATGTTAATTGGTTATATATGTGCTTATTAATAAAAAAATAAAAAAAAATTAAATTAAATTAGCTTCACGCTGTATTCCGCACACAGCAGGGTAGGCAGAGGGAACCTAGTGTTAAGACACTCCGTTCCCCACTTTCTGCCGAAATCTGGAGGCATTGCGTGTTGAGTGGCAGAACTCAACGCCGCGCTTAACCTCGACACCAGAGCGAAGAAATGGAAATATAAATTTAAGTAAATATTTCATCTCCTCGAGTGGGGATCGAACCCACAACCAGTCGGTTTTGCAGTCACACCTCGTACCGCTGCGCCACGACCGGCCTCTATAATAAAAAAATATATACATTATTTTATACAACAGTCATTGTCACATATATAACGCAATTTGTTTTACAAAATGTGTATGATATTAGTAAATAATGAGCTTTCCGTGTTTAAGCATTAAACATTTTATAAAATTGCTTTATGTCAATTTCACTGCCATATTCCTTATATCCTAGCACTACTTGATTGTAATTATATTTTTATACTGTATTCTGTTTGATATTTTATATATAATTTGCACATTTAAAAAGTAATGTAAATATTACAGTAATATATCTTGTAAATAGTATAATATTCAGTAGCTTTGGAAGCTTGTTTTTATATGAAATGCTTAATTCTAATACTATTTTAGGCCGAGGTAAAAGAACGGCGGTTATCGAGTCTAAACTTCGAACTGAACATTCTTCTGAGGAAAAAAGAAAGGAACATCAACGTGAACTCGCCATAGCACTCAATGAGAAAGCTAAAGAGAGACTCGCAAAGCAATCCAGTGGGAAAGATAGTGAAAAGATACGTAAAAGTACAGTATCTTATAAGAGTGTAGGACAGATGCCGAGAGACCGGGATGAGGTTAAGGAACTCAAGCTTTATGTCGGTAGGTATTTTTGTTTCGTTCTATTTTTTTTTTTGTTTTAATACTAAAATTAAATGGTAGAGTATGTTGGTTACATTTAGGCTAACTGACTGATATATATGTTACCGGACAAACCCGATTTTAGGACAAACTAGTTTGGACTAGGATGTTCTAGTTTTTCCTGACCACACTAGGATAAACTAGTTTGGCCTTATTGATTACAGGCTGAACTGGTTTGGCCTAATAGCGTTAGGATAAACTAGTTCAGCCTGGTAGAACTGTTAGGCCGAATTAGTTTGGCCGGGTAGCGTACGGATAAACTAGTTTTGCCGGGTTGTTTAAGGGTAATGAATTATTCACATTTCGATATTCTGAGGAACAAAACTAAACGTGTTTATTGATTACTTATTGTTACATGACGTTAACTAACCTAACCTAACAGTGCGTGCGCTGCAGAAATAGTAAAATACAGAGTGGAAGTGTCAGCGCCCCTTTTAAAGGGACGGCATACAGGCTAAATTATTTTAAACCTATACCTAAAAAAATTAATCAAGATACCTCAACAGCTTAGACGTACGATTTTTTTTTTATTTCGCGATGTTTATCCATACTGTATTTCGTATGACGTAGTTACAAATAGATACAAATAGCGTAAAAACCCACTACTACAAAAATACTACTAAGTGTTGCTGATCTGCCACTTTTCACTCTCAAAAATGTTTGATTGTTGAGGTATCTTGTTAAATTTCTTTAGGTATGGGTTTGAAATATTTTACCCTATATGCTGCTCCCGTCAAAGGAGCGCAAACGCTTCCACCCTGTATATATTCAAAATAAAAAAAAATGCAAGGATAAAGACCAATTAAGAAATAATAATTTCAGATCGTAAATACGAAACGGTAATTCTCCCCATTTTCGGTATTCCGGTTCCATTCCATATATCCACCATAAAGAACATATCGCAATCTGTGGAAGGGGACTATACATACTTGAGAATTAATTTTTTCCACCCTGGAGCTACTATGGGGAGGAACGAGGGTGGCCATTACGCTCAGCCTGATGCTACTTTTGTTAAGGAAGTGTGGGTATACTTTATTATGTTTACAACTTTAATACAGTAAAATTGTAGCTTTCATGTATTTATTCAAAAGTGGTATTTTTAAAAACAATTTGACTTAAAATTGCCTGCTAAAGTCTATTTGATACGATTAGGATGAATTAGTTAAAAAACGTACTGTAGTTCTTTTTCTCTTCTCTTTAAGGCCTTTATTAATATTATAATAACTTTACAGTACATACCGAAGTACAAACACAAAAGAACCAGGTGAAATATCACCACCATCATCCAACTTGAACACTGGCTTTAGACTTATAAAGGAAGTGCAAAAGAAATTCAAAACTAGGGAAGCTGAAGAAAGAGAAAAAGAGGATCTTGTTAAACAAGACACTTTGGTTTTATCACAAAGCAAAGGAAATCCTAAATTAAAAGATTTATACATAAGGCCAAATATTGTCACTAAGAGAATGAGTGGATCGCTGGAAGCTCATTCAAATGGCTTTAGATTCACTTCAGTCAGAGGAGACAAAGTTGATATTTTATATAATAATATTAAAAACGCCTTCTTCCAACCATGTGATGGTGAAATGATTATACTATTACATTTCCATTTGAAACACGCTATTATGTTTGGTAAGTCTTGTGTCAGGTTTTTAGATGGTTTCCAAAAAATAAATGTTTTTCTTTATTTAGTGTGGAACTTTTTTTAAAGAAATTTGAAAATATTACTAATTTTAAACAAATCAAGTTTATATAAATCTTATTTGATATGAAGTTATTCTATAATTTATATTTGTCATAAAGTACCTACTGTTACACTTTCAATGTGTGAAGTCAGTAGATCTTGATCCATATTCCTATAGTCAACAGATTTAACAGTTTTTAAGTGCAAGTTAGTTGAGTCCCGCTACGTTATACTTTTTTATAAAATAATTTACTAATTAAATTACTCATATTTTTCCATCTACAGGCAAAAAGAAACACGTAGACGTCCAATTCTACACAGAAGTGGGTGAAATTACAACTGATCTTGGTAAACACCAGCACATGCACGACCGAGATGACCTCGCCGCAGAACAGAGTGAGAGAGAGTTGAGACACAAACTGAAGGTGGCCTTCAAGAGCTTCTGTGAGAGAGTGGAGAACATGACCAAGCAGGAAGTTGAATTTGATACACCTTTCAGGTATGTTTATTTGTTTTCTTAGGTGTATAACCTTTCGCTTGCAGCTTCTTAAATGAAAATAACTAAGAGTTGTAAGTGCTGTAGTTAACTGACCGTTACTTTGATACTTGATGTAATTTAACCTTCTTTGATAAATGAAAAAAAAATCAAAATATTGATTTAGCACTTTTTAAATATATTTTTTTATTTTTTATTTTTTTTATTTAATTTCAATCCGAATCCCATAATCAGAGCCTAAACATATATAATTTACAGTCACGCCTGTTGCCATTTAAAATTTTCTCTTATTTTGTTGACATTGCCTTTTGTAAACAAAAGAATGTTAAGCATACTAATGTCTGCGGGTTTACTTAATTAATCAACTAACAATGTGAGTTATACTTTATTTATGAATTATTTAATTTAATAACAATATTAATAAATTTCAGAGAACTAGGCTTCCCAGGAGCTCCATTCCGAAGCACAGTCCTCCTACAACCTACTTCCGGAGCTTTAGTGAATCTAACAGAATGGCCGCCATTTGTAATCGCACTAGAAGATGTGGAATTAGTACACTTTGAAAGAGTACAGTTTCATTTGAAAAACTTCGATATGGTATTCGTTTTTAAGGATTACGCCAAGAAAGTGGCTATGGTGAACGCTGTGCCTATGAACATGCTGGACCATGTTAAGGAGTGGCTCAAGTGAGTATTGTTTGTATATATTTTATATTGAAGGAAGTAAGTATTAATAATAAAAGAAATATTAAGATATGCTGTACGCCTGAGACATAAATAGTATAGACACGAAATTATTATAGTTTTTTAAAGACTATTTTGTTATAAGACTGAAGAATATAAATATAAAAGAATAATATATCCATATGTCGATTCAAACTCGTTTTACTTAAAAATAGCTGAGTAAAAACAACAGAACTATTTAACTTTTTAGAAAACATAAAAATAAAAAGGTGTTTAAATCCTGTTAGGTTCTAATTTTCATATGTTCTAAACAGTATTTTTCTAATTTGGCATAATATTTTAAAAATGTAAAAAATATGAGAATATTTTATTTCACCACAATACAATTCCTTCTAAAAGCTTGATAAGAATCTCTTATATTTAATTTTCATATGTTTTTAAATTATTTTCTGTCTTTAGACACACTTCAAAATGACAGGTATTTAAAAACTGTTAAAATATACTGCAAGTAACATTGGGACATTAAATATAAGAATATTTTCTATAACAATATATATTGTTACATTACAGTTCCTGCGATATCCGTTACTCAGAGGGTATTCAGTCATTGAATTGGACCAAAGTAATGAAGACCATCACAGATGACATTGAAGGCTTCTTCGACAATGGCGGCTGGTCCTTCTTAGACCCTGAGTCTGATGCCGAAAATGAACAACAGGTTTCATTTCTTTTATTTCTACATATTTTTTTTTGTAATATTAAATTTATATTCAGATATTTTGGTAACAAAAACCAAACTTTCTAATTGATGGAGTGTCTTAACATTAGGGTTTGTGTGCCTACCCTGCTGTGTGTGAAATACAGCGAGAAGATATATATATTTTTTTTATCTTCAACTATAGTAACATATTCTTATTCCAGGATGATGAATCAGAAGAGGAGGATGATGCATACGAGCCCACTGACGCGGAGACCGAAGAAGAGTCTGAAGATGATTCGGAATACGACTCGGAAGCTTCCGACGTATCCGAGGTATCTGGGGATAGTGAAGGTGTGTTATATTTCTCCCTTTAATAGTATAGTGATTGATATGGACGTAGAAATTTGAAGATAGGGCGGGAAGTCCGTGCCCATCCCACTAAAATATTTTTTAAAAATAATTTCATATAAATAAAAGGGCTAACTTTACTTATGTTTCTATGTTTAAATTCGAATGTTCTAAATTGTAATTATAGTGAGAGGACTTGTGAGTTATGTATTGTTATTCTCCAAGTACATTTTGTATATAATGTATACTTACTATAGGATATTTCCATAATTACTAATAAATAACAAACATATATTTTACTTGACCCTATAGAGCAAGATGAAGAATCCGGCAAAGATTGGTCCGACTTAGAAAGAGAAGCGGCAGAAGAAGATAAAAAAGAACGTAACTACGATAGAGAAGACTTCGATCGTAAACGTAAAGGTGGACGCGATAGACCGCGTTTCGAGGAAGAAGGGAATAAGAAAAGCAAACACGACAAAAGTTCAAGCCACAAAAGCTCCAGTTCAAACCATAAAAGTTCAAGCTCTCACCATAAAAGTTCAAGTTCAAATCACAAGAGTTCTCATAAAAGTCCGTCTAAACATAGTAGCAGCAGGTATGTGTATGCTGATTTAGTATTTCTTGAAACTTAATCTTTGTCTTGGTGTTCAATAAAACACTTTGAAAACAGAATATGAATGGTCATTAAAGTTAATTCATAAAAAATATATAAATAACTAGTTATCACAAAATAAGTTTTAACACTGGGTTCCCTCTGCCTACCCTTGTTAAACGAAATACATTATGAAGCTAAAAAATAATATAAATAGCGTCTATTATAACGATCTCCAGTCCATCCAAAAACCGCGACAAGCACCACAAGTCGTCGCACGGCGAGCGCGAGCGCGACCGCGACCGCAAGCACGGCAAGTCCAACGGCGAGCACCGCAAGCACGACCACAAGTCGCAGAAGCGCTCGCGCGACGACAGCCGCGACCACGACCGCACGCCCAAGAAACACAAGTGAGTACATAGTGCTAGTTATAACAATAAGAACACTTCGTGTGAGAAGAGAAACATTTGCCCTTCTGATAGTTTCACAATTTTACCCAGTTTTACAGATGTATATTTCAATAGAAATATTCAAATATCTGTGCACTATATTTTTCTTGGCCATCGATTTGAGGCGCATCTTTAATCCCCAATTGGGAGAATGGACTGTTTTCATTTCACTGTTCTGGCAAGGCAAAGCGCGGCGTTAAATTCCGACACTCAACACTCAATGTCTCGAATTGGGGCTAAAATGGGGGGAAAATGGTACAGTGGTGTCTTGATAGTAAATGCCCTCTGGCTACCCTGCTATGTAGGAAAAAGTATCACTATATCAAATAACCAAAATGCTCAGTTTATAAATATTATTCTTCCATGTCTTTTATTCGTTTTTGTAAGAATTACTTTAATTCAAGCTAAACATATTTTTTTATACAAGTATAGCAAGGATAATTTGCTCAAATAGGAACAGTGTGTCTTACCTTAGTAATTATTTTTTTTATTATTCTCAATTATAATTTATGGAATGTGTATATAATGTGCATTTTATCATTAATTTTTATCTTCAAAATTTAACAAAATAAATCATTATTATATATATCATTGTTTAACTTTTTCTTATATATTACAATTTGTCATCTGTATAAAAAAAAAGTCATTATAAATTTTCTTTTTTTTTTCAGGAAATAATGCACGAAAAAGGAATAACTGCCTCAATTGTGAAGAAATGAGTGATGGCCGAGAATGGCCTTATGTTAATTACACTTTATTTTATTTGTTATTTGTCTGTTCACACCGCTCCATGTCTCGTGTTCAAATCAGTCTGAATGTTTTGTATGTATGTAGATTGTACCTTTAATTCCAACCAGTGATTGTAATTTAAATGATACCAACAAAAATAAAATAAATATAAGGATTTATTATTTGTCTGTTTCATTTGAGTGAGGTCCGATTTAAGCTAGTGGTTTCAAATAAAAAATATAACAATAGTTTACTAACAAAAAAAAATCTCGAGTAAACTGATTTACTATCTTACAAGTCTATAAATAACATCACAAATTAAATAATAGAACATTATTTACAGAAATCTCCTACGTATTTATTATATATGTAGTTTTATGGACTTGGTTTCCTTTTATTATCTAGGAGTCCTGTGCAGCGACAACAGGTCCTCGTGGCAATACTGTAATTCTTTTAGTCTCTGGATGTTTTAAATCCTGATTCTTTATAATAACTTCTTGTTCCGTTTCCTCAGTGATAGCGGAACTCCAATATTTTTTATTGACTAGCATTAGCAACATGAGCGCCGGTAGGTGTATTAGAGAAAATCTGAAGAGCTTTCTAGAACTTTGACTGTCTGATTTCTTGTAAAATTCCCATGCTGTAACACAATTAAAATGTAATAATAAAAAAATATTTAAAAATGTGAAAATTATTTTAAAAAAAACGGCATGAATTCCGGCACTTAGACGCAACGCCTCCAGATTAGCGAAAAGTGGGGAACGGAAGTGAAGAACGGAGTGCCTTAACAGGCGTAAGCGTGTAACAACTGAAATTATATATATAAAATAAATCCGATCAGCTTCATGCTGTATTACATCACATTCCAACAACTTTTATATAAATATGTAGATTATAACTAAATAACAAAAAAATCTTAAAAGAAATGCCCGTCGTGGCGGACACAATGTAATGACTACAGTCATGGGTTCCATCGCGATAGTTATGGGATCGATTCTAATTCGGGAGAATGTGTTATTTTCACTTCATCACTTACTCACGCTCACTCAACATGCAATGTCTCGAAAATTAGGCATAATGTAAAAAAAAATCTCACCTAAGTACATAAAATAAAGATTAAGTGGTAGCGACTCCAAAGCGAACCACGTGTTGGTGACGTCGAGGTATGGCGCCGCCACGCACGTCGCCGTTATCACGCCGGTGTGACGTAGCGCTACACGTCGACAGAGAGCTGGGGAAAAGGACATAAATATATTCTAATATAATAAAGCGGAAAAGTTTCTTTAAACGCTAATATCTCTGGATGTACTGATCCGATTTACTTATTTTTGGTTTTGTATGAAAACTACGTTCTTCAGGAGTGCTATATAATAATACAGTGTAAGTCTTAATAAGCCTTAAATAACAATAATAATGAACCCTATCGAATTGCTTTAAGCGCGTGCGCTGCAAAAATAGTAAAATATACGTCAGTACATTGTATGGAAGAAATGTTCTATTTCATTAGTTTTAAAAAATATTCCGCGATACCGTATATCTATCTCTTATAAATAAGTCACAATAAGACATTTTGTGACAAAAAAATATTAAAAATCGCAAGGTGATAGTTCAACGTCTTTTATTTGATAATGATATTGAAATTTACGAGCGAAAGTTATTCTATCATCAAGAAAACTTAATTAAGATATACTTTGGCTATCATATCATGTAATTTAAACATATATTTTTAAAAAAAATGGAAATTAAAAAAAATTCAACGCCCCGTTTACTGAGAGGCGCCCTTGACGCCGATTTCGTCCTCGCAAGCAGCCATGTATTTAATTATATAATTTATATTGATTATCTTATTGCAAATAATAGCATAATAAAAGAAACAGTAATCAGACAGATTGTGGATTCCGTTCCCACTCGAAGAAACAAAATATTTAATATTTTCATTTCCTCGCGCGCGCGATATGAGTATTGAGTGGCGGAACTGAACGCAGTTCCATCACTCAATACTCATATCGCCAGAATTCGGCATTAAGTAGGTAGGATACGAAAGTGTCTTTAGTTCTTCACCTACGCAACAAAAAAAGCTAAAACAATATTAGAAGTATTAAAAAAATGTTCTTTGAATTACGGAAAAAATGGTGAATTTTTTTAACATACTTTCCGTATACATTGAAATAAGTTACCGCAATAAGGAAAATGACAATATTAAACATGGATTTTCCTACAATCTATATGTACTTTAAGGTTTTGTTATATTGATTTCAATATATAATTTTTTATTTAACCAACAATCGTCGCGTTTACAGTATGCCTGTGCTCCTGCATATCATATCTCCGTCTTTACTTAAAATTATACATACCAGAATGGTTGGAAAGGAGATCTACACTTGTAGAAATTATATTTAAATTATTTTTATTGCCTCACTCGCATTCATGATTTTAGAAATTCGCGCCAAAAACCATGAAACAATGTCCTAATACTCGGTTCCCTATGCCTTCACACCTACATATGAAAGCAAATAGTTAAAAAATTGAAAAAAGTCCCCAAGCAAAAAGAACAAACCAGGATCAGTTACAGCCATCATTCTATAACCAGCTCTTGAATAATCTGGTCGAAGGTTCCAAGATAGAGCATTAAAATGGGGGAACTGCCAGGAATAGAGTAGCGCGCTGAGTACGAGCGCGCCCGCGTCGAGGCCCCCGGCGCACCCCGCCCACCCCATTAGAGGGGGAATGGCTCCGACTGCAAAAAATGTAATTAAAAATATAAATATATAAAGATAAAAAGAAACCAGTGTCAAATCACTCTTCTCCATTTTCCCATAATTTTCGAGATATTACTTGTCGAGTGGTGGACTCGACTCGACGATGTTTAATCGTTCGCAGAAAAAAGGGAAATAAAAATAATTCATTCAAGTGGGTGTCAGATACACAACCTATGGTGGTTGTTTACAATATTTTTTATATTTTATATGTGTTTTTCATTTCATTTAGTACTCAAATCATCTTTTACACGCAATATTTTAAACTGGGGCGCGAAGTGGAGTGTTAAAACAAAAACTAAGAACCAATTACGCAAAGATTAACAATATGTCTTGTTAACTCACAATGTTTTTAATATTAGCTTTCTTTTTCGTAACTATTCTGTCTAAACATTTCGCTTTTATGAGTATGACTGACTATATGTTTATGATAAAGCTATTTATCAATTCATCTATCAATTAAATATTTATATGCTGAGATAACTCGTTTAAATACCAAAGTTTATTATTATATTTTTATCAAAAAATAGAAAATTATCTCTATTAGTATTTTATACGAGACACTAATTAGATAATAATATACACGCATCAAAACTAAGCATAGAATTGGTTGGTATTAACTCACCGAATTAATTTCATTAAATAACAAAATACTATATATAGGGTGTTAATTAGCGCCATGCTTTAAGTGGAGATTGAAATCAAAATCACTGAGTTCACTGACCCACTGTATCATTATATATTCAAGATATGAAATAACGTAATAAAATTACCGACTGATCCCAGCCAAGTGTTACTAATCGATATTCTCTTCAAAGGGGTATAAATGGATGTATATAGAATAAGGTTGCCAGCACCCAATGCTGCAGTCAGTGGATTTACTCCAAAGTATAATACACTAAGGCCTGTTATACTAGTTGCTGCTGCAAACCCTATTGCATGTACCGGCCTGAAAAAATATTTATGATAAATATGAAATATTAACTTAATTTTTATTATTTTTTTATTTTTTGGTTCACACTGAATCCCATTTATAGTGGGGTTAGTTTACACAGAGACAATCTAGTTTTAAGACATTCCATTCTTTAATTTCCACTCAACTTGCATACATTGCATGTTCAGTGGTGGATCTTAACAAGTGATGGTTCTTCTTTTGTCTTGCTAAGTTTGTTTGTTTGTGGGTAAATTAAAACAATCCATTTGCCAGAATGGGAACTAAGGTTCACAGTTACATATTCTCCCACTGCACCACAATGGCCTCAAAATGACTTTATATGTGATAATAAAGAAAATATAATAGCATATTTTCACATGAAAATATGCTATTATATTTTCTTTATTATGACACAATTATTATATCATACTTACTCTAACAAACCCTTAACAAGCACTCTATTCTTAGTCCTAGACATCTGAGCATCAAATGGTACTTCATGGTACTGGTTGATAGAATTAGCCGCAGAGCTTACAAGGCCTGTACCTACTGTACATAAGGCAAAAGTTGTTAGGTCAAACGAAGCTGGAGCTAAAGCATAGCCTGCCATTGATGTCATTACTACTAAAGCTGTAAAAAAATCAAGTCAACATTTAAAATAGAATAAATTATAAAAAAAATTTTTTTTATAATCTCATACATCTTCTGTATATATAAGAACAAGTTAAAAGAATATCAAATATTAAGAATCATATAAAAAAAATCTAAGTTTATATAGTATATGCATCTTAGATTTGGGCCAAGTCATATAGCTACATATATGTACTTATTAAGCTGTGTCAAAATTTTAAATAAATAAAATTCCTTTTTTTTTCTTTAATTTTTTTTGTTAGAATATGAGAAGGGAGAATCTCTACTCTGCTTAAATTTATTATATTGTGTGTTAGGATGTACTATCGAACAATACTTTTTTCTGCTAAAATAATTTCAATACAATATTTTTTACTTTTGATATATATATATATATATATGATATATATATATATATATATATATATATATATATATATATATATATATATATATATATATATATATATATATATTATAATATTATTGAATCACAAACAAAAATATCAAAGAAAGAGATGGATTTACTTACATGTTAATCTAAACTTTGAAAGTAACATACAATAATTGACTAAATTATTCTTAACATCATGGGTAGGTGTCTCTTTCCACACTCTAGTATCTTGTTCATTTTTGGTTTTCTTTTTTGTAGGTGTTGTATTTTGGCTTGTTATAGGTAAGTTAGCTTTTAAACAACTGGTTGTTGATAGCCTTGCAAGATGCTGTATTGGTTTATAGATCTGGAGATAATTTGAAAAAATATCATCTTAGTGATATTCAAATTATTTTTGTGTAATTATGTTATTTTAATAAATTACTTCTTTGTAAATATTAGTGTCCAACAAGCAAATTACAAGATAAAATGCAAGAAAAATAATAGATTTGTAATACTTACAACTTTAAACAATGTTGATTTAACAGACACATTAAAAGTCCCATGCTTAAGGCATAAAGCACAATGAACTACCTTTAGGTAGGACATATTAGTAATTTAAATATGGTAAAGTTTCTATGTCAACATTCTGAAAATAATAATTAATAAATTTATGGACTATTTTTGTGTAAAATAAGCAGTAAGTATCCAATACACTTATATTTTTGTTAATGGTCAAAGTGAAAAAAAGAATGTTTTATATACATATATTTGGTAAATAGGTATATATTTTCATTTTAAGAAATAACTTTACTATGTGGCATGTATATATTTTTTTTATTAATTAGAAATATACTTCATTTTATATTTTATTACAATAAAATATTGTTCAATTGAAATCATAGCATTATCTTTACTTATCATACTTCATCAATAAATGGACTAAATGTTGTGTTATGTTTACGTTTTCTTTAAGCGTCGGGCAAGAAAGTGACATTATTGATTAAGTAATGTTAGAAACAAAAATATAATTACAATATATGTAGTAATTGGCACAGTTTTGAAGTCAGAATAAAATCATAATATCAACATAATATTTCACTCTTTAAAAATATTAAAAATAATATTTATGAGAAACCTTACTTACTTATGTGGTGTATGTTTTGAGTACAATTTACTATAAGCATGAACAATACTTAGTGACTAATAATATATAACAAAATTTTTCAAAACAATTTTTCTATAGGTTATAAAGATACACTGACATAACAGTGAAGGACATTTCCTCTTATGGTGTTACGTCATGTCTCTTGTGATTATAGTTCGGGAATATATATTACAGATAAGAATGTTGAAACTGTATTTACCGCTATTTAGTTTAAATAATATGTTAAAATTTAAAATTTTAAAAGTGAATTTCAGTCTGAAAATGATTAACTTTTTGTTTTGCTATTCTTTTGACGCCGGCTGCACGCAAGAAAAAGCATGACTCATTGTCACGTTCGCCACATTGCCTAAGCCGAAAATGTAAGTCAGAGCCCGGACCGAGCTATAAAGAGGCACAATTGGCCTAAGCGTTCAGCTCATGACGTATCTATTTATTGTTGTTTAAAATTAATAACACATAGTTACTTGAAAATAATCTTCACAATTTAAACAAAAAAATATTTTACTTAATCGAAAAAAAAATAATTTTCTATTAACTCCTTTAGATTATACAAAACAATAATGATAATTCAATTCAAATCATAAAAGTATACAATTTTGCCTAAATATTTACTTATTATGACGGTATCACGTAAAATTATCGTCCGTAAACCGACCTTACACAACCAGTTCATTATTTTTTGGTATAAGTTCTGTTGCTGGCAATACTAAACATTGACATTTTAGCAAATCAATACTTGAAAATATATAGTACACATAATGTATTTTCCCACTTGTGGGGTAATTTATGTTCTGCTTGTGCGGTATAATAATTAAAATGTACAGTTAATATTTAGCTATTCAACCGTTAAATACTTTCGTATATATGTATCGGTTTTTTAAAAATAATGATAACTAAAGACCATATTTTAGCTTTGTTTTTAAAATTTATTATATTAAATTTAATTAATTAAAAGAAAAGCACTGGGAAACTTTCATTATTAATGTAGCAACTCATTTTTTTTGTTTTTATTTTGATTTCGATCGAGATTCGAACACGGAAGTGGTTGGTTTTTCGTTGTTGACGCTCGCATTGCGAAACATGGTCTATTGTTCTTTTAGAAATATATAAAATGTCTAAATTATGGTGAACGTCACATCAACCCTTACATACGAAAAGCGTAGCTAAGATATGGCCGCGAGAGGAGAAAAAACTAATGGAAATGGCGAGGAGCAGATTGTCGAGGTAAATCGATTTGCCCTACTTTCTGTTGACAGATAAACTTGACCTAAGTACTATGTCTATCGATGGTTATGGGGTTTACAGACATTGGCCGAGGTGTTCCGATGCTTCATCTGTATGGAGAAGCTTGTGGACGCCCACCTGTGTCCTCACTGCTCCAAACTCTGCTGCTACAGCTGCGTGCGACGATGGCTTACGGAGCAAAGATCTCAGTGCCCGCATTGTCGTGCAGCTCTGCACCTCCATGAGCTGGTGAACTGCCGCTGGGTGGAAGAAGTCACACAACAAATAGAAACAATGCAGCAGACTAATTCTGTTTGTCAAAGAGAAAATTTTCGGGACAGGTGAATTAAAAATTATAAGCAAAGCCAATAA
>JAJHJA010001536.1:0-16178 GCA_021202915.1 Heliconius himera | reverse complement strand
CCATTATAAAATAATAATTAACCCTCAATTCGTTGGTATGAGATCGTCGTGACGCACAAACGTGAAACTGTAAACGCCAGAGTGTGGGTTCGATTTTCATTCGAGGAAGTGAAATACTTATTATTTTCATTTCCTCGTTCTGGTAATGCACTACGCAATGGCTCCAGAAATCAGCGGAAAATGAGCTATAGATCTGTCTTAATGATAACACCAGGTTCTCAGGTTCCTTCTGCTTACCCTGCTATGTGCTACAATGCTATTTGATGCAGCGTGAAACTAAACAAAAAGATCGTGTAGCATAAATTGTTGAACAGCATTTTCAGTTTAATGACCGACAAAAAAGCGCATACTTAATTGTTTTATGAAAAAAAAGTCACCGCCGAAACTCAATCTTCCATCTTCCACATTAAATCTGAACGGAAGCCCGCCTCATCAAATGATTTAATCGAATTAAAAGCAATTTCAACTAATACGAGTCGGGGGAAGCAATGAGTCAATAACATTTGTTTCACAACGCACTCCCACGGTAGAGTGATTTAGCTTCACGCTATATCTCGCACATAGCAGGGTAGGTAAAGGGAACCTAGGAACCTAGTATTAATATGCTTCTTTCTCTATTAAGACACACTTTCCGCCAAATTTTGGATTTTCGCCATGACTAGAGAGAACGTCGATTATTTATAAAAATCAAAACGACAAATTTCTTTTATAATTTATATTTCCAGTCTATATTCATGTAATAAATCAAAAAGATTACTATTATCAATTAAATGTAATTTCTCGTGGGGTACTTTTTGATAATTTATTTATTTTTAAGTAAATAATAGAGTAGAGTAGCCCGAGTAGTTAATACCTAAACCGAAATACGTACCTATATCCAAATTCATAGATACTTAAAAATTTTAATGCACCCTAACCATTCATATATGATTCTGCAATGGCTGACCGCCTTCATTATACAGAAAACCAAACAACAGTCACAGCAGCATTCGTAGTCGGCTTTAATGAACTCCTAAAGAATAGAATTACTAGTAAAACTAGTACTTAAAATAATATAGTAGCTAGATAGTTATAGTAAAACAAAAACCTTGAATATTGATGTATAAGGCGAACACAGCGCGCGTCTCAGTAGAATTTTAATATATATTTAGCATACAAAAACAATATGATTGCAATACAAAGATTCTATGACGGTACAACAATAGATGTGGACATCTAGATTATGGATGCGTGGAATCTTTTAAATACTAAATATCATAGTGATTTACCGCCTCCTTGGTGCGAACGAGTCGGTGCATTCCTTTAGTAAATACTTAGTTTATACATTATTTATTGGTTGTATCGATGTCTCATACACTTTGTTATCTGTGGCCTTTGAACGTTAACTGGTTCAGGTGATTTTTTTAAATGGTTGCGTCTATTGTTTCATTTGTGGAGAGGATGTAAGAAAAAATACCTATTTTGGTACCTATATGCCAAGTGTACCTATTGTAGATATTTGATGTTATCTGCATATGATATCACATCAGATGTTTTTAACATCGTACAAAAATTGTTTTAAACATTAAAAATAAATATATTAAGATCGTTTCTAAATGATCGTTTCCGTTTCGCGTTGTATCCAGCAGAGTACGAAGAAGGAACCTGGAAACCTAGTATTAAGACACTCCGTTCTCCGTTAAGAAACTTCCATTTTCCACTTTACTCCGAATTCGGAACTCACTTGTCTCGTTACCAGAGCGAATAAATGAAAATATAAAATATTTTATTCCCCGAACTTATCCCGCGATAGCATCAAACGTTTCCTATTTTTTATCAAAATATAGATGCTATTGTACAATCATAATTTAACAATCGTACTAAAAAGATAATAACTTAGTATTAACCAGTATTCTTTTATATAGAAGTTCTCATACATTTTTTGAACAACGACGCTCCGTGACACCGCTTATTAACATCCAAGTCTAAGGGGCACGTAATACTCCCTAATTTAGAAACCGCAAGGGGTCAGTACTGTCATTACGCAATGAAAATACCCAAATCCGATACAACCCCAATTCACTAATATTTAACTCGCTTCATAAACTTCTTGGTATGAAACCGTCGTGACTATACTTAATAAACTTCTTGGAAAATCTTAAAAAATATATAATGGAGTTAAGTTTTACGTTTAACTAACAAGTAGACTTCCTTTTTAGGACATTTGATTCAATATTCTAGGACTTGGTTATTTTGTCAACCTGATACAATACAACTTATTCATTGCATTTCTTTATACTTTAAACAAGAAAAGTAAAGTTCATTTATACTGATTGCTTAAATTATTTTGAACTGAAATTATCCATATTTTGATCTAGCCTAGTTACTTACTTAAAAACCAATAAATTCCTTATGCTTAGTTAACAAGAAAAAAACGCGAACCCATAAATTAATAGCAATTCAAAAGCCTCCTTGGAAATTAAAATTATATAACAATTACAGAAGTAACGACCAATTAGTTATACCTAAGCACCACCTTTGCAAGATCGCGATCACCTCATGACTCATTCAGTGGACAAAGAAATAATAAGGTCTAATGGCGCAAAACTTAGTCTTTGAACCAACCAACTTTCATAGAACTAAGTTATTATTGATGACGCAAATACTGAACTGCCGTAATAACCTTATTAGATAATAACACGCTTGATAAAAGCTTCTGTGATCAGTAGAAATATGTAGTATTCAATGTGATAGTTGTTAGTTTAAATTTTGTACGGGGATATTTATAAGGTAGATGGTGCATTGTATTTGACGTAATAATGTTCTAGCGCTAGGGACTTTTGCATAATAAACATTAAAAAAAAATAATATTAAGTTTTATATTAAATAGATTGCACATCAAATAGTTTCAGGTTTAAAGCAGTCTACTATTAGATATACATACAATGCACTTGACCTCAATACGTAACAGATACCTAAAGTATGGTCCAATTTACATTTTACAATGAAAAACTTCTTAACCTTTAAAACTTTTCTAACTCAGTTAAAAGAAAATGTTAAGAAATAACATTCTGCTTTAAATTATACAAAAGAAATCTTTCAAATTTATAAAAATCTTCTTAACGTAATTTAATTCTCTAATCTCTACTTTAGGCAACTTAATAATTTAATTCCTTAATAAATATTTTAATTTCTTTAAAAAAAAATTCAATGACATTACATAATGAAAATTCATATATCTACATAGACGAAATAAAGAGTATTTAGATCAAGTTCCTAAGCTGTTTGAAGTGTGTTACGCAGACGATCCTGAACTCGATGCACAAGTACCAGCCAAGGTTTCACCTGGTGCGTGCCAACGATATACTGAAGCTGCCCTACTCAACCTTCAGGACTTACGTCTTCAAAGAGACGGAGTTTATAGCAGTCACTGCATACCAGAATGAAAAGGTAAAATTTTCTTTTTGTTTGTTATCTTTTAAAGAATCCTACTAATATTGTAAATTTGTAAGTTTATGAGGATGGATGTTTGTTTCACTTTCACGCCAAAACTACTGAACTTATATATAACAATACATTTAAACGGTCGAAGCCTCACATAACTCGCTAGTATATTGTCCTCCAAATTATAAATACTATAACTTTGAGTTAAATAATCTCACAGAGTATCTATATTAATACAATATTTTGTCAGTATCTCTTATTTACGGGTAAGCTGTATACTTCATGTTAAAACACAATTTTAATATTTGGCTTCCAGTTCATTTCTATTTTAATTGACAGAAAAAATATAATAAATAAACCAGCTATCGATACATTCAACACACTGTTGCACTACACTACTACCCGTACTAGTACAATGATACAGGAACAGTATTTTTAAAATTACAAATTTATAATAATTAGAAACGTAAATTTTACGTATTCAGATTGGATATCACATATTTATCAAATACACATATATTAAATAAAAAAAGGTTCACGCTATGCGGGAGCACACAGCAGGCAGAGGGAACCTAGTGTTAAGACACCGTTTCCCACTTTCCGCGAAATTTCTCGAGGCATTACGTGTTGAGTGACGGAACTCAACGTTGGGCTTCTGCCTTGGTGCCAAAGGTGCAAAAAAAAATTAAATACAAATTTAAATAAATATTTAATTTCCTCGAGTGAAGTCGAACCCACAACCAGTCGCGTTTACAGTCACGCTTTGCGCCCCTGCGCCACGACTGGCCTTAAATAAATATATTATAAAAAATAATTATTTTCAGATAACCCAACTGAAGATCGACAACAACCCCTTCGCGAAAGGCTTCCGGGATACGGGAGCTGGGAAACGGGAAAAGAAGTAAGTATTTACATATGGACCACTATCATGTTTAATTTATTCATTTGTAATTTCATTTCTTCATTCTAGAACTTTAAGCTTCTTATGTAAGGTTTTCTTCTGTATGTAGATACTTAGTAAAAACTCTCTCCTATAACAATGTATTAGTATTGATTAATCGTAAAAATCATTAAAAAATAATTATTTAAAATATTAAAATCTTCGAAAGTTGTGTGTGATTAAGGACAACTTACTCCGCTATAGTAACGAGATAAAGTGCGGCGTAGACTTAACGCTAGGTTCCCAGGTTCCTTCTGCCTACCCTGATATATGCGTGAAAGCGTGAAACTAAACAAGAAGTAGCATTTAAAGAAATACATTCAGTCTTCATAAATAGAAATCACCTATACATTTAAGGAAGTAATTAATTTTCTTTGTAATATGAAATTATATCCATAACATCGACTCTATGTATTTCCATACAAATTGATATTAGTTTCTGTTATTACCTAATTAATATGGTAATTAAACGTAATAACTTCACACTATTAGTTTGTTCTAGTTGGTTGGCATTATTACAGTATACATTGTAGGTACAATGTATGTCTGTTTATACGTGTATATGAGGTACCTACGTACTTCCTTTTTTTCCTTGGAATCTTGTTTTTTTAGTATTAGCTTCACGCTCCCGCGCGTATCCCGCACGTTCACTCTCTATCCCGCACATAGAAGGGTAGACAAAGGGAACATGTAAACATAGCGTTCAGACATTCCGTTTCTATAAAGCTACTTCCGTTCCCCACTATGAGTACTAGAACCAGAAGAGGAAAATATTACATATTTCATTACTCCGAGCGGGAATCGAACCCATAGCCATTGTGTTAACAGTCGCACGATTGTGCCCTTTCGCCATGATAGCATCATTAAAGATCGATTGTATATAAGTTGATATATAATTTATGAAATAAAATCTAAACAATTTGTTCTATACTACATACTTTTACCTTTTTTCGACTGAAATCCATTTTAGAATTAATAAGTTATCTTGCGCAGTACGTAATTACAAGTTGTTTCGCACTCGCTAAGTGCATTTTTACCTTCTAAGGTATCTAAGGTATCTTAAGAAACATTAAAACTAGATTTCTCACTTCTTATCCTAGTAAAGACAAGTGTGTATCGATCATAATGAATTTATTGATTTTGATGTGATTTTGAGGCCGGTCGTGGCGCAGCGGCACGAGGTGTGACTGCAAATCGACTGGTTGTGGGTTCGATCCCCATTCGAGGAGATGAAATATTTACTTAAATTTATATTTCCATTTCTTCGCTCTGGTGTCGAGGTTAAGCGCGGCGTTGAGTTCTGACACTCAACACGCAATGCCTCCAGAATTCGGCAGAAAGTGGGGAACGGAGTGTCTTAACACTAGGTTCCCTCTGCCTACCCTGCTGTGTGCGGGATACAGCGTGAAGCTAATTTAATTTAAATTTTTTTGATGTGTAAATTCGACGTACGCTCATTTTTTTCTATAAGCGTATTTTAAATAAAAGTTCTTATTATAAAATATTTACATTAGTAAATTAGTCGAATTAAGTAAATTTAACCCTACGTACAGTGTAAACTTTTAAACAAGAAAAATCAACGTAGGTGGCAAAAGTAAACACACAAAAAAGAGCGAAATAAATCACACCAAAAAACACTTCACAGTTTAAATAAACTTAACATCAAATGAAATTAGCTATCTGTGGATCTCCAAATTAATTAATACGAGTTTCAGAACGCACCCGACGCCGTTCCAAATTCAAATTAAACCAATCTGGCGCCTCCTTATTCGTGTTACGCGCTCAAACATGGCGGGTAACGGCCCAAAATGGTGGAGTCATACGACTTGGCGCTTTTTCCAACGTCTTTAGAGTCTTTAGGGAGAAAATTGGGTTTCCGCGATAAAATCAAGCTTTAGTTTTTTTCCCGCCGTATAATTTGATAGCGGGGATTGCTTGTGATTCCGCTTACTTATTTGAAATTCAAAGAGAACTCAATTAGTGGACAGTGAATGAGGGGCGTTATGGCTGTGTCTGTGCTGTCTGGATCGTCGGCATCGTATTTCGATATGCAGTATTGTTTCTCATTATATTATACGAACCAAATTTAAGATAATTTAAAGATTTTTTTACTTTAAAATTTAAATTTCGGTATTTGTGGATGTTTTCAATTAAAATATGATTTTGTTTGAGCTTCTTAAACAATGTTAGTACGTTGCATTTGTGTTTGTTTTAATTGAACTGGACTTTGTGATAGCATGAGATAAGAAAAACACGCAAAGAACTCGGAAAGTTGATGGTGCCTATTTGTTAAGTGAGCGTGCATTAGGTATTTGAATAAAGTAAAACCGACACCTACGTGTTTCCTTACCCTTGTATACGATTTGGATCTCGTTTTATATAGGAGAGTAGGCAGCGACCGGGAAACAGTGTTAAGACACTCCGTTGCTATTAGGACATTTCTGGTCCCCACTTTCCTGGGAAGGAAGTTCGTGATGAGACCGAACTCAACGCCGCGCTTTGCTTTGATTCTAGAGTGAAGGAATGAAAATATAAAATATTCCATTTCCTCGATTGGAAATCGAATCCACAACTTGTCGCAAATACAGTCGCATGTTGCCACTGCGCCGTAACAGGCCTCGTTTATTATGCCATATATTTCGTATATAAACAAAAGAAAATGTTATTAGACAACGCCAACTCGCTCCCACCTCTTATTGACTGAATACCAAATTTTCGCTGCTTGCGTAGGCAAGTAACTGACTGCTAGAATTCTATTTAAATTTCTAATTCTCTATATAAGCTTGAACCCATATCTAAGACCTTATGCATATATTTTATTGCTGAGACTAATTTATTCAAGAAACACATTGTTTCATATAATTTTGGTCAGTTTAACAATAACAACGGTGTGGAAAAGCGTGAAAGCCCAACTTTTGTCCATTGCGGAAGCCACATTAGTGTTTTAAAGGGAGGCAGGAAGGCATCTTTAATTCGCTTAACCAACATTTTGCACCGGAAACGTCGCAGCATCCGAATTACAGGGCGTATGCCGGACGCTTATCTTTCCAAAATGGCCGCCGAGCGGAAATGGCTAGGAACGTGAACGTTTTGACAAACATTTTGTGAAAGGCCCGAGAATGTTACACGGTGCTGTGGATATGATCTTGCATAAAGCAATATGGATTGAAGCGGACGTTCAGTTCGGTCTGAGTTCTACTATTTTTATGTAATTTCTTATTAATTGGTAAATAAATAACAATGTTAATTTATCTGAGTTTTGCTCTGGTGTCGAATCAAAGCGCGGCGTTAAATTCTGCCTTTCAACAAGCAATGCCTCTAGAATTTGGCGAAAAATGAAAAGCGGAGTGTCTTAGGTTCCGCCTATATATACTTAAATCGCATCCAATAATTTAAAAGTTAATACAAAACCATTCTCACCATATAATATATATAATTATTCTTTATTTTACCGGCATTCTTGTGGAAAAGGTCAGCTTTGATGTGCATTAATCGACCACCAGACTAATTAGTGCTGGCAACTTAGTTCGTTTTACTCGTGTTCTGACACGTCAAATGTCACGCATGAAGAGTGTTTTGTATCTTTATTGTCTGTGTTTAAACTTTTTAAATCGCGTTTTTTTTTTAAATTATAAGCGATCTCATATTTTATTGTTTTTACGAATTAAATAGTTGTTTATGAGGCCAGTCGTGGCGTGTGATTTTTCGATAGGTTGTGGGTTCGATTCACACTCGAAAAAATGAAATATTTAATATTTTCACTCAACACGCAATGCCTCCAGAATTCGGTGGAAAATGGAGAACGGAGTGTCTTGACACTAGGTTCCCTCTGACTACCATGCTATATGCGGAATGCAACGTGAAGCTAAAATAATCGTTATTTGACTACGCAGTCTTTACTCAATTAAAAAGATAATACCTGTAAGAAAAGGTATTACATTTATAGGATATTAACTGAGTGACAATTCACTCAATCATAAAGCCCGAATAAACCCGTGTCTTAGAATATTGAATAAAAGAGGGGTTTCAAAATGCCCCGTATTTTTGAGGATAAAAATTTGGTAAAATTACAGAGCAAGCCACCCCCGTACAGTTTACATTGTAACGTGAACACCCTAATGCGCGGTTTAAGTTAGGGTTGCGGGAAACTCGATTATTTTGTGTAATTTTTTAACTTAATTATAGTAAAAGTAAACTGAATTAATTCTGATTTTGTGGAATTTTAAAAATAGTTAATTTAAAAAATATAGAAAAGAAATGAAAATAAAATTAAATAGCAAAGTCTTAACTTTACTTCAAAGTGAGGTAATTAAGTATATATGTATTTTTTATTTACATATGTTTCTTATTAAAATGTTTGTAGTGTAACAATTTTAAGCATATACGCATTTCATTGACAATAACTGTATAAGAGAATTAGAGAATTCAATTTTATGTTCTGCTTCTAAAGAAACTAATTATCAGTTAATAATATTATTTTTTCTTAACAATTACTTAATTTCAACGTCAATTATTGTAAAGATCAGTATATGAATGAATCAATTATCATAAAATTTGGAACTAATATAAAAATAAAATAAAAACATACTTTATAAATAAATTAAAAGGCAAAATAAATAAAAACATTACAACAATAGTAATAAATTACTATAAAGAGATAACGTTATATCAACCCTAAGATACATATATAGGGTGGCACAAATTAAATTCTATCAGTTGGCGATGAGACGAGTTAATAAAATGAATTTAGTACGGAACCCCGGTAATCAGGGGCGAGCGGTCGCGGATACCAACTGACTAGGGACGAATTTAGGGATCAACAGGACAATGGACAAAGCGTTTGTTTTGCAGACAAGGTAATTGGCCGATGGGGTTAGAACGGTTTTGGTCTTTTATTTCGTAAACGACGATTACGGTATTGTGGTTCAATTGGTGAATGTCTCTGTTCGATGAATGTTTATGTTTAATTTTCATTATTAATATGTAATTTTTACCTGTGCCGTGCTAATTCGGTAGAAAGTGGAGAACGAAGTGTCTTCACGCTAGATTCTTTCTGGCTATCCTTCTATATGCGTGGAGGAGAAAAAAACGTATTGCTTGTTCTCTGTGGTCAAGAGAAAGTAACAAGGAGTTATAACACATTTAAATAACTGTATCGAAACGCTCAACCTGTTGTATTAAATCCTGTAGTAATCTTCCATAAATGGAATTCATAACTATTCAAAACAAAAAAGATTTTTTCCATTCAATCCAGTATAGCTCCTGTGAATAGCGCGTTCAACTAAACTTCAGATTTATAATATTAGTATACCTAGATTATTTGCTTCGGTCCGATTAAACTACCTACTGGTCCTGGTTCCTCGTCTACACAATAAGTGTCATATGGCTTGGCATCCAAACCACCTCGCAAGAAGAGCTTATATGAAATATTCTGATAATGCCTCAAAAAATGTCAACTGATCTACGGTTGAAATATCCAATATATATTAGAGACAGAAAGAAAAAGAAGACTCTTTTTTGTTCACACAAAAAGATCAATGTCATATTATTATTAAACAAACGCAAAAAAAACGTCCTGATCGGGAGAAGAATGGAAGGTAAACGAGCAGCAATTTACTTCCCGGCCACGTAATAAACGGATCGTTGGATTCCTAAAAAACTTCCAATTGGGAACCTATTTTCGGGACACGTTCGACAGTGAAAGGGCGAAGTTTCGGCACTATCATTAGGATATGATTAACCTTTAGCGGTCGAGGGTCGGGAGCCATTAACCGAAATGTCAACCACTTGACACCCCCTGTTGGGGGTTGGTATTTAAAATGGATTAAATTTTTGGTCTTTTTAGTATGTAAATATTAATTCTTTTGATCTACACCTTTTGTCAATATATTAAGATAATGCAAGTTAGGCCTTAATTGATTTAGTCGATGGTGATGATGGTTTGAATAAGTAAGAAGGATGGAATATAGAAAAATCTGCGTAGAATTGTTTTTTGCTGTTAAGCCATTGTTTTGGATTTTCCATATCTTTTCGCTATGATGACTACGACACATGTTAAAAATAGGATTTATAATAATAGAAATTACAATAATAATAAAATTTACTTAAATCATCTTGAACGAATGAAATGAAGTTTCAAGACTATAATTACAAGTGTAATTAAAGAAATGTAATTTTTTAATTTCTTTTAATGTTAAAACTTATAGAAAATAATTCACAATGATAACACGAGTAGTCTGTCCGTGTACCGCAGGCAGGCGCTGCTGACGGCGCGGTCCGAAACGCGGGAGGACGACGACGAGAGGCCCCTCGATGTCGGCGGGCCCTCCAGCCCCCCGCCGCCTCCGCCTCAGCACACCAGTAGCTGTAAGTATATTAATATCTAATATCATTTTATTATCAATATACCGAGACTGTTTTTCTACGGCTGTTTTATATAGGATGGTAAAGTGAACATGTTGTTCAATTTGAGGTATACATGTCATATTTGTTGCAGCCTGGTTCAGTTCGAGCGGTGGCGGAGCGGATTCCGGCGCAGAGGAGGCCGGCTCGGACTCGTCGTGCTCGGGCGGCGCGCGGGCGCCCTCGCCCCCCGCCGGTCCCTCGCGGCCCTCGCCCGCGCCCGACGTGTCGCTGGGCCCTCCCGTGCAGCCGCCGCTGCTGCCCTACCTGTACCCGCCCTCGCTGTACCCGCCGCCCTTCTTCCCGCCGCACCAGATGCCACCGGGCCTGCTGTTCAACCTGCACCCGCTGCTGCAGCAGTACTCGCTGCCGCCGCCGCCCGCGCTGGCGCCCGCGCCCGCCGCGCCCTCGCTGGGCAAGGCGCACCGCTACGCGCCCTACGCGCTGCCGGGCCTGGGCTCCGCCTTCGAGCAGGTGGCGCCGCGCGCGCGCAGCCTGAGCTCGTCGCCGGCGCGAGGCGGCGCGGGCCCGCGCGGGGCGTCCCCGGCGGCGCGCGGGGCGTCCCCGGCCGCGCGCGCCGCGTCCGCCGAGCCGCCGCCCGACGCGCGCACGCCGCCCGCCTCCGACCTCAAGAGCATCGAGCGCATGGTGAACGGCCTGGACGTGGAGACGCAGGACTGACCGCAGTGTACATAGAGTGTATTTATACCGACTCGGGCGTCGTTTTGTATTGTTCCTATTTTGTTTTTCTGTCGAGTTCTATTCGGGTCGGACGAGGTGTTTGTAAATAGTTAAGCTTACACTAGATGGTTGTTTAGTCATTAATGTTCGGTGGACGGTCGTGCGCGCGGCTGGGGGGGGGGGGGGCTGCTTGGAGGGGGGGGGGGGGGGGGGACGACAGTTGTATATTGTTTGATTTCTATTCTCGCGTACAAATGATATATTTTTGATACAAATTCTTCAATTTTCACAACAGCCTGCAATAGTGAAACGCAAGTCTATTTATTTCGTGAATTTGCTCTACGACTATTGCGGAAGCCTTCCGAGCGGACCGTAGTACATTGCAGTGTATTTAACAAATGAAAGATCAACGCCGTGACTTGACGAATGTTATCATTTCTTTAAAAAATGTCGCATCTGAAAATACAAAAATTATATTTCAAAAATATTTCATTATTTCAATTTTTTATTCAACAATTGTAGTTATTATACAGATATACCTACCATATTAGGACCAATTATTCAATATTTTTTTATTTATATAATAATTATGTTAATAAGAAAATAACTTAAAAAAATCATTTTTAAATAAATTTATTTTAGATGCGATTTTTTCGATTTTTTTTATCACAAAGGCTGCAAGGGTAACAAGCATGACGTCACAGAACATGTAGTATTCAAACACAATAGTTTTCACATTAGATTCTCCACTGCAATAGCAATAGGGATAGATGATTCGATGAAACGGGCTATTTTTTTTTAATTTACTTATTTAAACAAATTTATAATTATTAAAAAAATAATTCTAAAAAAAATTAATATTTAATTAGTTTATGTTCACTCATATTAATATCGATTATTAGTTTTTTTTTTTAATCACGTGTCTAATTTAAGTGAAACGTCACCGGCCCCTTTCATCGTGTTGTTTTTTTTTTTTCGTTTTTTTTTTATTTCCCACATAGAATATAGTAAATAATATCGCTTTATTTTGTAAATACAATTTATAAGGTACGTTTACGTGTTTACTAATCAACATATTTTGAAAATATGTTTTGTCAATTGTGCTGTGAGAATAGTGCATTTGGTCGTTGCTTTCAAAAATTAAAAAAAAAATCTTAAATAAAAATTATAATTTAAAAAAAGTTGTAATAATCAAAAGAGTATTTATATTTATTATATAACATTTGATTGGAATTTTGTATGTAAAAAATTTAATTAATAATTATGATTAATTTTTAATATTCTTACTGTTTTTTTGTGTATTATATATCTATATATAAGCAAGCAACCGCCAAATGCACATAAAAACGATTGATAAAAAAAAAGTCTAACTGTAAGTTAAATTTTGTAATATATAGTTGATAAATATTTAGTTAAAATACAAAATATATATAATTAAATAAATGAATATAATTTTCCATGGAATTCATTAAATTTAAGTATTATGAAACTTTCATTGAACATACATACATACATTCATACATTATTATAGCTAAAGTACGTGAAAAATTTTTAGTTTTCTTTTTGTCTTTATTATTATTATTATTCTATGATTAATAAATAAACCAGTGATTTGATTAAATACCATGGTAAGAGTCGATTTGCAGTTTTTTCTACAGAAATAATAATAAAAAAAAAATAATGTTGCTTTGTGAAATTGAATGAGACTGTAACTATTTGACAGCTGTATTGAGAACTATTCATTAAAATATATAGATAAATCTATTGATAAAATCAATAATATTGTTTTTTTTAACATTCCTATATTACACGCTGTGTGTAATGCATACATAAAACGTGCTATGGGTTCGATTCCCACTCGAACAAATGAAATATCTCATATTTTCATTGGCATCGCTTTAGTTGTTAATAAAGCTAAGCGCGTCGTTAAGCCCCGTCACTTAACCCGCCAAAGCCTCCAGAATTCGGCGTAACGTGATAAACGGATATTTCTTTATGGCTACAAAGTGTTTTAACACTAGGTTCCCTCTCTACCCTATTAGAAGCGTGATACAGCATGAAACTAAAAAAAGACTATGGCGAAAAAGTTATAAAAGTGCCACTAACGAAGTAGCTCCAACCAACAATGACAAACAGAGAATTGAGGCCAGTCGCAGCGCAGCGGCACGAGGTGTGACCGACTGGTTGTGGGTTCGATCCCCACTCGAGGAAATGAAATATTTACTTAAACTTATATTTTCATTTCTTCGCTCTGGTATCGAGGCTAAGCGCGGCACTGACTTCTGCCACTCAACACGCAATGCCTTCAGAATTCAGCAGAAAGTGGGGAACGGAGTGTCTTAACACAAGGCTATCCCTCTGCCTACCCCGCTGTGTGCGGGATACAGCGTGAAGCTGATTCAAACAAACATTACAATTTAATCAAAATAAGCACAGCCACAAGTCCATCATAATTTGAAGGAAACAAAACACAGATCTCTTATCACACCCGCGACACGACAGTCGTAATAAAAATGTTTTTGGATCCACAACAAGCGTATAATTGTGGGCACTCCCAAGCAAAGAAAAGAAATAAAGATGATAAAAATCCCTCGAGGTGTCACGTACTGGTGTAATTGGCGTGTACTATCTGATAGTCCCCGTTCGCCCACTAAGTGTTAGTATGCTAAACTAGTTTTTCCTTTAGCTATAACAGGGGTTCCCAACCTTTTCTTGACCAAGGACCACTTCTATATCATGCTTGGTAGCAGGGACCACTATGCATGTAGGTATAATAAAAATTAACTGTGACAATTAAACAGAAACTTCGCCTCACCATCCCCAGTCATAAAATTAAAATCGTTCGCGGACCATATTTAGGCTTCTGCGGACCACTGGTTGGGAACCACTGAGCTATAACACGGAGGTGCAACGCGAAGATGGCTGATACGGGTAAGTAAGCACCGTCAGCTATCGCGGTGGTGATGAAGCACTGAGATTGTGGTGTGGTTTATATTCATACATATTGGACATACAACGAGATTTGGGTGTTTAATGAGGAATGGTAGGTTGTCTTCAAATGCTGAGTATTTTTAATTTTTTTTTTTAGTATGTAGAATGGTAGGAGGGAATCTAGTTTTGAGACTCTCCGCTCCCCATTTTTAGATAATTTCTGAAGGTATTGTCTGTTGAGTGGTGGAACTCAACGTCACGCTTTGCCTCGACACCAGAGTGAAAGATTAAAAATGAATTAATTCAGTTTCACGCTGTATCCCGCACACAGCGGGGTTAAGACACTTCTTTCCCCTCTTTCCGCCTTTCCTTCACTTTACGTGTCGAGTATATATGAAAATATAAATGTAAATAAATATTTCACTTCCGTGGAGATCGAACCCACAACCAGTCGATTTTATAGTCACACCTTGTGCTCCTGCGCCACGACCGGCTTCAATAAAAAATAATATTTAATTTCCACAAATAGGAATCGAATCCACAACCTGTCGCGTTTACAGTCAAACGCATGTACCCCTGCGCCATGACTGGGGTCACATGGGAGACCTAAAGACCTCATATTTTTGATAAGGAGTCTAATTTGAACATGTTGAAAGAGATTGTGAAGTATAATTGTATTTATATAGTTACATCTCAGCGCACGTTTCACAGTGACGAATGGTTTAGTATAATATCCAGATTCGCCATCAGATTATCTCATAGTGTAGTTTGCATAAATAAAGAAATAAAAGAGGCCAGTCGTGGCGCAGGGACGCAAGTGTGTGAATGTAATCGCGGCTGGTTGTGGGTTCGATACCTACCCGAGGATATTTATTTAAATTTTTATTTTCATTTCTTCGCTCTGGTGTTCGATGGACAGAGTGGCATTGAGTTCCGCCACTCAACACGTATTGCCTCCAGAACTCGGCGGAAAGTAGAGAACGGAGTGTCTTAATAAGTTCTTTGATTTTCACGATTATTATACATTTTAAATTAAACTATTTTAACCGGATTAATTGTATTTGGTATTATACATTATAGGAAACCCGACGTTTCAAACACTTTGCAGTAGTCTGTGGTCACGAGTAGAGTCTACTGTATAGTATAAGATTATTTAAGATTTATTTATAGTAAAATAGGCAGAGAAAACCTAGTGGTTTTTTTTATTTATATTTTTTTATAGTTAAAATTTCTTACTACTTACGGCCTATCTACCTGTACCTTTTGTTATAATAAATATATATATATTTCTTTTCATAATTTATTTATCTTTAGATATAACTTAAAACTAGACTTTTTTTTATTATATAGAAACGTTTTATATATTTATATAATATGTCCTTATGACAGTCAACTTACTTATAACTATGTAATCTATAAGTATATGACTAATTAAAATCAACATGTATAATAAAACCTAATTTTTGGACACTCCGTCCTCCACTTTCCGCCGAACTTTCGAGGCATTGCATGTTGAGTGAGTACCAGAGCGAAGAAAAGAAAATATTAATGAATAATAATTAATTCTACCGAGTGGAAATCGAACTTGCAACCGTTGAGTCACAGTCACACGCTTATGCTCGCCACGACGGCTTCTAATTTAAGACTTATCTAATACGAATCAATAGTACTTAAAAACACAATTAATCACAAATTCATTAAAATACTTAACATTTTATTGCAAAAAAACGACAAAACAAATACTCTAAGCTGGCGGCGTGAAGAGCTATTTCAAGAATTTCGAGCTGTGAGATTGAAAATT